>BMAO01015281.1:0-43936 GCA_019973975.1 Trichonephila clavata | reverse complement strand
ACGTACAGTCTTGAAACTTAGTAAGCAGATTCCTCTCAGAGGGTAGAGATACGTTAAAATTGGGTTTCGTGAAAATAGCACCCAAGTGGCGTTGAGGAGACTTAAGGGGCGTTATAGATAATTATTTCCATTTTTAAACTATTAGACGCACAGTCTTTATATTTGATAAAGAGATTTCTTTCATAGAGTAGAGATCAGCTATAAGAAGGTTTTGTGAAAACAGACCTCTAAGTGGCGTTGCAGGGGAATAAGTGCGTAAGAGATAAATATTTTCGTTTTTAAACTATTTGACCTACCTGCTTGAAAATTGGTAGGAATGTTTCTTTCATGGAGTAAATATCCGCTACAAAACGGGTTTGGAGAAAATTGACCCCCAAGGGTGTTGGGGGGGGGTTAAGGGCAGATATAAATAATTATTTCTTTTTTTAAACTATTAGACTCACAGTCTTGAAATTTGGTTAGCAGATTCCTCTCATAGGATAGAAATACACTGCAAAATGTGTTTTGTGAAAATCGACCCTAGGTGGTGTTGTGGGGGTTCAAGGGGCGTTATTGATAATTTTTTTGCATTTTTAATTAATTGGACGCACAGTCTTCAAATTTTGCTAAGCAGATTCCTTTCATAGAGTGCAATTCCCCTACAAAATGGGTTTTGAGAAAACAGACACCAAAGTGGCGTTGCGGGGGCTCAAGTGGCGTTATAGACAATTATCCCCATTTTTAAACTGTTAGACGTACAGTCTTGAAATTTGATAAGCAGATTCCTTTCGTAAAGTAGAGAACCGCTACAAATGGGTTTCGCGAATATCAACTACCAAGTTTAATTTCGGGAGATTAAGAGGCGTAATCGATAAATATTTCCATTTTTAAACTACTTGATCATCCTGCTTGAAAATTGGTAGGCATGTTCCTTTCATGAAATAGAGTTCCTCTAACAAAGAGTAAAATGAAAATTGACCCCAAAGATGTTTGCGAGGGGTCAAGAGGAGTTACAGAAAAAAATTCCTGTTTTTAATTGTTAGACCCATATACTTGAAATTTGTTAAGCATGTTTCTTTTGTTGAATAGGGATCCACTAAGAATAAATTTTAAGCAAATCAAGTTCTGGGGGTTGCAGGGGGTTACTGGGACGTATTGACAAAAAAATTACTTTTTTCGAGCTACAAGGACTATAATAATGAAATTTGGTTTGCATTTTTCTTTTGTTGAATTGAAATCCGCTAAGAGCGGTAATTTTGGAAAACGGCTCTCAACGGGATTACGGGGATATTTATAGTAAAATTTTGCTTTTTTCTGTTAGATTTAGACTTGAAATTTGGCTTGCATGTTCAATTTACGGAGTAGAGATCCACCGAAAATTGGTTTTGCGGGAAACCACTTGGTTTTTGAGTTACGAAAGAGCAAACATCATTCTATGCTTCAATTTTAGAGATTTTTAGAAAATACAAATTAGATGAGTTCTGCACTTTTTTTTTTATCAACAGGTGACAGTTACAGGTATAAGTATATTTTTCAATTCAATTGAATTCTTAATGCTAGGACTTAGATATCAATAATTTATACATATATATAAGCAGTAAAAATTTATAAAACATCATGAAATACCCAGCGAAGCGGGCGGGTAACAGCTAGTATATATATATAATATATATATATATTCAGTGAAAACGGTTGACACGAAACTGAAGATTGAAATATTTTTTCTTGTTAAAAGAATTTCGTGGTAAAGGGGTCTTAAGAATGCTTATTTTGTAACGAGGGCTGAAAATATAAACAGTTTTCAAATTGATATAATTATTTGAAATTAAAACTAAAGAATTCGAATCTTTTACATATTATTTATAAAGGAATGAGGCTTCAAAAACGAGTAAAATGTTTATAATATAATTATAATTTTAAAAACTGTAAGTATGTAAATATAAGAAACATTTTTGTAAGGAATAATAATTAAGTGAATGGTATTTTCTAAAATTACTAACAATAAGTTAATTTATGAAATTAAATGTATTTTCATTAATTTAGCTATATTTGTATAAATAGAATAAAAATTTATGTTTCTAAAAAACTTTATAAAGTTACATTTTTATAATTTGCTTTTTAAATTTCAATATTTTTTAAGTGTTTTGAAATAAAACGGATATATATTACTAATATTAGGTAGGGTTAAAAGACTAAATACATTTTATAATTCTACAAAGCTTTATACATCAAAGGCTATTATTTTGGAAAATAGTACGCGCAACATAAAAATTTTATACTTAATAATTACAGAAATATTTCATTTACAGATATATTTCTTATTTTTATATGCTTATAATTTTTAAATTATGATTATATTTTATACATTTTGTACTTATTTGGAATTGCATTCCTTTTAAAATAGTGAGTAAAAAGATACGAGTTATTTAATTTTAATTTTTTAAAATTTTATTTATTTGAAAATTGTATATATTTTCAGCCCTCGTGGCAAAATTAACACCCCTGAGACCAGGATATTACAAATGACATGTATTCCACAAAATTAAGTTTATGAGTGTTTATTTTATTTACAAAGATATGTATCTATGCATGTTTGTCATAAAATCAACTTAACGAAAACATTCACACTAACTTAATTAAATTTAATACATAATTTTTGATTTTTTTGAAAAACAAAGCATTTATAGAATTTTTGGAAATAAATACTCAACGTTGCCTTTTTTAGCATCAAATTATTGACAAATTGTTAGATGTCATCCATTTTGTTATTCATTTCATCATTGGAATGTGCGTCTAAATAACTGCGCATACTTTTAATAATGTTCATCATTTTGGATGAATTGGGAACATGAGCTGCATTATTCATTTCTTTTTCGTCGTTGGAATCTGCATCAATGATACTTTTTGAGCTTTGAACGAACTCCAAAATTTCATTGTCTGCCATAATTGGGACTATACACACATAATCATCATCATCTACTGCAACAGATTCTTCTCATAATAAACATGCGTGGTTTGTGTTCACTATTTTCTTCATTCCCAGAAAGGAAATCTTTTCGTGTTAAGTGATTTTCGTCTCGTTTAGACGAAAAATGCATAGTAGTTTGTTGGGACCATTGTATTATTTCGTCTTAAGTGCTTTCGCTTTGAATGTATTTCCCCGTATGTATAATATATATGTGTTTTTTGCTTCTATGTGTTAACACTTCAATATTAACGCTTCATTTTGCACGCGATTTTTGACTAAGATGTATTGTCTTTATTTCTCATTTGGTTAGCATTTTTTATGTAAGATTTTCCTTGAAGAATTTATTTTCCTTACATCCATCTCTTTGAGAAAGAAACCTTTCTTTTCATACTTTAATTTTATTTTACTATCTGGTGCAAATTACATGTATGATAGATTTAGGCCTAACTTTTCAACATGGCTCGGTTGTTTCTATTATATCAAAAATTTCTACTGTGCGGGGAAAGTGGATTCATAAAGCATTGCTTAACTCTAATTTCTTTGGTTCTAATTCAGCGACAGCTTTAGAAATCATAATAGGTCTCCATTTTAGTCCGTAGACTCTTTTGGTTTCTTCCACTTTAAAAGTTCTACCTTTGTTTCCTGTTATGCATATTTTTATCTAAATCTAGTACAATATTCATTTCCACCATTTATTTTCCAGTTATGTTTCTTAGAATCCCGTTTATATCTTTTAGCTTTGTGGGTAGTACAAAATTTGCCTTAATATTTTATTTCATTTTATTATACTATATATGTATATATGCAATAATTTTTCCATAAAAATAAGAAAATATTTATAAAAAATGTATATATTTCAATTTAAAAAATTACTTTATACTCATAGTAACTTTTGCATTATATTGTACAAAAACTAAAATTTTAATTTTTTATATGTTGTATGTTTTTTCATACTTTTACATTTTAGCACTTACTAAATAGCTTTGTCATAAGTTGTATTAAATCTCCTGTTTTCTGTGATAAAATAGTCCAAAACTTTTTAATAAATACGAATTCAAAGACTAAACCTTTCTAAAAAATAAAATAAAATGGGGATATCCATAAATAAAAGAAAAGAAATTCTTTAAAATTTAGTAAAAAAATGCAGCAATCAAAGTTTAGATCTAAATAAATTATCTTAAGAAAGCCAATCTTAAGTAAAAAGTGATTTGATACAACCTTTTTCAACGTGTTTCATTGGTAACACAATCGTCTGTCATTTTTTCCTGACAGATAAATTCGAAACGAGATATTCTTTGCGCGATTATCATTTCTTTTATTTACTTTCAATCGTAGTAACTTGAGAGAGAGAGCCAGTTATCATAATCAATAAAGACATTCTTAGAATAGAGACAGATTTGACTTGAAAGAAACCTTTCTTTTTCACAAGAACTTTCAAAACTCACAATTAAGCCCACGATCCCAATTAACTAAACCTTACTTTAATAAATGTCTTCGCAATTATAAATTTAACTTGTTTCTGGTTTCATTCAAATGGAAGTAAATAATTGGCCTTACCTTTGATATTTTCTCTTTCTGTTGCATATAAAATCTCTAGGTAGCTTAACAATTTTTTTTTTCATTCTTACTTCCGAATTACCCAAATGCTCCTTGTTAGCGATTATACTTTTATCTGTATAACGAAATTTTAATGCTTGTTAAACAGTTGCAGACGATATTAGTTCTGTCTATAAAGAACAGGTAAAAGAATATGAGAAGAAAGGAAATTTTTTCGAATCAAGTTTTCTGAATGTCGGTTTTATTTCAGTCATTTTTATAAAAATAATTACAGTATAAAATGTATTATTTTTTTCTTTTGTTTTGTTATCTATGCACATGACAATGTAGGTTATTTTAAAAGAGTTCGTCGTGTAAATTTCTACATTGTAAGGTAATATTTATTCGGATTACTTAGCAAATCTAATTTATGAGCGTATAATTTATTCGAATATCTTTTAACTTTTAACAAAAATGATTGCCGAAGACTTGTTTTGTAAAAGAATAGGATTTTTTTTTTTTAAAAAGTAAGCAATAAGACTATGATGTCATTTGAAAAGCTCGAAATCATTTCTGATAGTTAGATCTGTTTTTCTTATCAAATAACAAATAGCAGGAAAAAGGCGTAGATTTTTTAAGAATAATATTTACAGAAAATAATACCAGTTATAATTGAAATAAAGAAAATTGAAATGCGTAATGAAACAATTATTTTAATAAGGGAAATAACATATAGTGCATAAGAGAGTTTTAAACAAATATCTTTTTTGCGCATTTCCTGTAATTTTCTTACATTTTATAAAAAAAGATTAACTCTTGAATAGAAATAGAATAATCAAAATATTAAAAAAGAGGTTTGAAAGAAGATGATTTTTTTTTAATGTAAAGATTGAAAAAGAGAATACCTTTGAAAATAGAACATTTTTTGAAGAATAGTTTCTTGCTATTATACTAATTGTGGTCTAGAAGATACTTCAATATAGTCCAAGTACAGATTTTGAGCATTATACTATTTGAAAATTTAATAATTCATAAGATAATTTAGGGATAGATGCAAAAATTGACACACGTGTTATGACATGGGGTTTTATTGAAACATAAAATAGTGCTAAAAATGTCCAACAGATGGTGTTTTGACAACACAAGAACATATTTTTAGCAAGAAAATATGTTCTTTATAACAAACTAGCCATTACCCACCAGCTTTCCTTTGTATTTCATAATGTCCGTAAAGTCTGTTCTTAGCAGATCTATGTTAAAAAAAAAAGGCTAACAAAATTTTTCGGTCCGTATGTCTAAAAATTAAAAAACGGGTATTATTTATTTCTAACACCCTTTAAACCATCGCAATGACCTTTCAGATCGATTCTCAAAACACTTTTTGTAGCGATTTCTACTCTATGAAAGGAACGGGCCTACCAAATTTCTAGCATGCAGAAGTGTAAAAGTTCAAAAAGGGAATATTTATATATAACACCACCTTATGCCATCGCGACCTCTCTTAGGGTTCAATTTTTGTAAAACCCCTTGTGTGTGTAGCGAATCTCAACTTTATAAACATAACAGGCATACCAAATATTCAAGTTTGTAGGTCCAATAGGAGTTTGTAGGTCAAAAACGAGAATAATTATCACGAACACCCCTTAAGCCCCGCAACGTCCCTTAGAGGTAAATTTTCGAAAGACCTTTTTTGTAGAGGACCTCTACTGCATGAAAGGAACATGTCCAAATAATTTCAAGTTTGTATGTAAGTCTTATAGTTCAAAAGTGGGAATATATATATCTAACACCTCTTAACCCCCCCCTCCCATATATAAATTATATATATATATATATATATATACTACTTGTTTTCAAATTTATTACTTGTTAATATTTATTTATATTAACCATATTTATAGCACTACACGAAAAACTAGGGTTGTTTACATATTTGTAGTGAATATGTAGGAAAGGAATACGTACAGTAATATGCTCAAGAAAAATAAATTAACTATGAAATGTGCATATAAGGTACAAAAGATGTGAAATCTGTTTTGTAGCGACACATGTAGTACATGTAGTAGTACAACTAGTAAATATAGATCTACACATGTAGTAGTACTAGTAAAATACATGCTTATTAGTATTATTAGAAGTAGTTGTCACCTTATTAGAATGGGAAAAAGTTGAGACCGTAATTTTACGTAGTAAGAGCCAGCAATTGAAAAATAACTGGACCGTTCCAATCCAATCATCACTATTTCTTGAGAAATCATGATAAATATAGTAAACTAAAAAGAACAGGACGTAAGAAGAAAGTAAGTGAGAAAGATAAGCGAAGAATCATTAGACTAGCGTGAAATTGAACGAAAAATTCCTCTAAAATTAAAAAGCAAAGTCGAAACAACTCATCGAAATACCACAAAGATCTCGTCAATAGAATACGGCTTCTTTTATAATGTAAGCTGTTTGTGTTTATTACAGTTGTTTAAATTTTTTATCCTTTTTTTTTCTATCTACAAGTAGTTTTTAGATAGGGAAAAAGTTAATCTGGGACCAGTCTGGCGACTTGAACTCAACAGATTTAGAGAAAAACCTGCTTTCACGTTATTTTTCAAAAAGGAAATTTATAGAATGAAGTTGCATGGTGGTGGGGGGCTTTCAGTACATGCAAAACTTTCTATCACCTTCACATCATAAAAGAGAAAAATATGGTAACTTTAACCAACTTTTTACCCTTATATTTGTGAAACTTTTGAGTAAAGAAGTTGGTTTTTAAAAAGGACAATGCCAGAATCCATATCAACCAAGAAACTTAAAATTGGTTTTAGCGAAACAACTTCATTATTTTAGATTTTTCACCTCTTTCTCTAGACTTGAAACCTATACAGAATATGCAGGATATTCTTGAATACCGTCTTCATGCAAATGAACGCCGTTGTCCCACAATAATCGAAAAAAGCAAAGTTCCTGGGAGAAAATATGTAGTTCAGTTGTAAGAAATCTTTCAAACTTCATGAAAAATCATATATTTGACGTGGTTAGCAATACAAATTATATTAGTTATTAAATATTATTATGAGTCTCAATTTTGTATTTTTTTCGCAAACAGAACTATAATTTCTAACTGGTGCATATTTATGTGTAAATTAAAAAATCAATTTCTGTCTAATTTTCTTATTTACTAAATGTTTTTCCATCAGAACTCTAGGGCATCTTAGCTCTTTTACTACGTTGAATAGCAAGATAGCTTGCATTTCAATTTGTTTTCATATAATTTTATATGGGGCACTTAATATGTTCCAGCTATAGAAAAGTATTGGATCTGTGCTCACACCTAAGAAAAATTCAATCTAACACTGTGACATTTTATTTCCATAGCTTATACTTATAATGAACCCATACAAATCTATCTTATTTGTTGTAATTTTTTTGGAAAAAACTTCTAAATCAGCTGAATTTAACTATACATTCATTAGTATACCGTTATATACTACCACTCATATTTATCTGAAAGTGTACTGATGTATTTTATTGAACATTCCTTTGCAAAAATATGATCTGTCGATTAAATTCTTATATGAGTATATATTCACAAAGATCTTAAGTAGTTTGCAACTATCTAAAGCTTAACTTAAGAAATAAAGTCAGGCATTTCTAATTCTTTATAGAACGAAAATAATGGCAGCTCGACACACACTCAGTGTTTCACTAAACCAGTGATTCCCAAAGTGGTCTATATAGACCCCCAGGGTCTACGACGACCTCCAAGGGGTCTACGCCAGCCAAAATTTAATTTGGGGGTCCATGAGGTGTAAGTGGATATGATAGTGGATCTCATTAAACTGACCATGACTAATTTTTTTTAAAAAAATTATAATCATGTGGAAACCAAATTTTACCTATTTAACAGATTTATTTACGAAATATATTGAAATTAATTTGCATTTACAAGGTGACAGCATAAATTTTATTAAAGCAAGAAGTATTTCAGCTTCTCTTTCATGAGTTAAGTTAAAGAAGTATAATACTGAAGATCCCGAATTTTCTAAATTTGTCACAGACATTCTATCTGAACGTTTTACCCTATGTTCAACATTTAAATGCCTTTTATTCTGATTTTGAAGTTAGGTTTGAGAATTATTTGACTATATATATGGCAATACAGTAGACAATGAATTCGTATAGTCATATTGGGGAAAAAAGTCACATTACAATAGGAACTGATCGTAATAAACACTAACGAAGATCTTAAAGTTTAGAAAGGGATGCCAGCAATTTCGGCTTTAAAAAGTCAAACCTGTTATTTGTCTCGACTTTTGGAATATTTTGAGGAAGTTTTTTATTGCTTTTCCTCGTGTGAAGGAGCTTCAGTGCGGTTGCCAATTCCCCCCCCCAAAAAAAATTAGACACTAACAGAGGAAATTTAAGTTTAAACCAAAAAAGATTAATACTAAATTTTGAAAATTTTATATTGTAGTGCTAGAGATTCCTTTCTCCCTTTAAAATCATTTGTTTGTTGTTTAGTTAGTTTATTTAACAGTTGCATTTATTAATGAACTTTTAATTTAATTAATTTACATGTGCTTTTTAAATTTTAAACAATATATTTCATTACAGTTAGAAGTTTAATTCTTTTAGAGTAGGAGTAGAAGTACCAGCTGTCAAAAAGACATTCAAGTTGATAAATTTGCAAAAAATCAATATTTATTAATCAGAGGTCTTCCCTAAACCGAAAAACATGGCAAGGAGTCTATGAGACAAAAAAGTATGGGAACTTCTGCACTAAACTAATCTTGAATACAAGTATTACAAAGAGTCTCAAATGGGAATATTGACCTTTAAGTTTCGTTTTAGGTTACTGCTAGAAAACTTTACAATTATTATATATAAATTAGAGATTTAACAGTATGTGTGTGTGTCTTCCAGAAGTTAAGCCTAATAAGGCAACTACAGAAGTAAACGAAAAAAGAAAAACCTTATTTTGCTTAGACATGGTCTATTGATGTTAACCAACGATTATGTTTCTGCTAATTTTTGGTAGTATCCTAATATGAGAGGAATAGGCTGTTGCAAATGGTATAAGTAAAATAACAAAACTTTGCTTATGAATTTTTGCTTTTTTTGTTTAATCGTGGACTCAAACATACAATAATAATATAATTCAACAAGATGTTATAACATATTTTAACCAACCTTAGCAGTTTTTCTTTTCTCTCTTGCAGAGACTGACAATTTTTTTCTTTGTCTCTCCTTTGTATTATTTCGAAAAACAGTTTTAGTATTACTTTACAGCAGTTTAAGAATGCATAACAATAAATTTATTGCTTGTTATATCAAACGATAAATTTGTTTTTATGCTTGCTGAAGCTGTTTACTTTATTTGTAATATGCTTATCAAATTTCCTTCTAAGTTTATCCAATTTCCTTCTACGTTTATCCAATTTCCTTCTATTCTAGTTTACATTATTCATTGTTTTTAAGACATACATTGTTTTTAAGTGACTATTATACTTATATTCTGGACATTATTGTATTTGTACAGGGGGCAGTAGAATTCGACCGACAAAGGAGTGGTAGTAGGCAGCAGGGAGACGACAAATCATCATAGGATATGGAGCTACAAACCAAGTTTATTCGAGGAAAATCACGATAATAGCAGCTGTCGAGAGGACAATGAACCAGATAAGGGAAGTAGTCAAACTAATGTAGAGTTTAGAGAGCCATGATAGGGTTGAAAAACCTGCACGTATACAAATTTCTCACTTCTCCGGAATTTCTTGCTGCAGAGAGTACCGGGCACTGCGCACCAGAACTTGTGGCTCCTGTATGATGGTGGCCCAGCTAATTTTTCGATTACGATATGTATCCACCTCCAAGCTACATATCTCAGCAGGTGGGTTTGATCCAACGTACCTGTTGTTTGACCTTGATGCTCTCCAGACCTCAATCCCTTGGATTTCTTCTTCTGAGGTCACCTGAACTCACTTGTGTATGAGCCGTTTGTGTTATGGCCTACGAAGCCGAGACTTTCAACATTTCCGGTGACAGTCATTTATCGCTGCATTTCTGACGTCTTGCTGTGATGCATTCCTCGTATTGTAAACATTCTTTACGTCTAATAAATGCATTTCTTACCTCTTATTACTCCTTTTCATTCCATTCACGAAATCGCACCCTTCATAACTTTTTTGTAAATTACGAATAAACGTGGCCCTCTGCTCTACGGTGATTTGTCGTACTCATGCTACCTAGTATCACCTCTTTGAATTTCTCGGTTGAATTTGGCAACACCCTGTATATAATAGCAATTTCAAGCAATTACACCCTGTATGTAATTGCTTGACTGTTTTTTATTAACATCGCACCTTGAAGCAACATGAGAGTAATGAGCGATGGACCTCAAACTTTGAGCAACAAGGAGAGAAGTAAGGACCTAAGATGACACTGAACACTTTCCCCCTTCACCCCCGTAAGAACTTAGAACCTTGACATATTTCACGTGCGTGCATCATCTCTTCCACATAGCTTATTTTTAATGATGTCAAGACTCGAATACATGATTCGAACAAAAACAACGCCCATCACGAGCTCATAAATGTGACCATTCATCTACCACATGGTTAATATATGTATGTGTAATACAAAACAAAAACTAATAACAATTCTTCCCAGGATGTTCTCTCTCAAAATTGGGGTGGAACCGAGCAAAATCGTATTGTCCCCTGCATGGTGTTCAAAGCTAAGAATAACGACCAGCGTAAAAATCTAGCTCTCAACCGCGATCAATTTCGTGAACCTTGATCTGATGGTATAAGCCACAACAACAATGACAATTCTAAATAATATCGAAAAAGAAGGGAAAAGTAGAACGACCATTCGATTATTTTGTGATGATGATGTTCAAGAATTACTGGATTTCCACAATCATGAGCTCATAGAAATGCAAGAGTAAGAGCAAGACAGTGAAAAAGAATCTTTAAAAGACCCAGTTCAATCAGAAAATCAAATGATGGTTGGGAATGTGACAGAAGGCCTTAATTTAGTTGAAAAAGGGTTAAAATTTTCGAAAATATAGACTCCAACGAAGAACGTATTTTTTCAACAAAACGAGGAATAAAAAATTATAAACAAGAGATAAGAGGAAATTTTGCGGGAGAAAGAAATTTCTTGAGCCGGCAGAAACTTTGTTAAATTTTATAAAACCTTTTACATCAAAATAACTTCGGCTTGCGATTTTAAATTTATGGTGTCTAAGATTTTGTTTAAAAAAAATTGTTTTTTTTTTTTTTTTTTGCTTTATTATCATTTTTTCTTCCGTCTGTATTCTTCCCCAATTAAAAATAATTTATTTGCGAAAATATACCCGGACATTCCCTGTTATCAGTTCGGAGTATCACTGTATTTTCTTAAAAATCTCTTTAAAAGTAGAAAGTAATCCAATTAAATGTTAAATATTTGGTTTTCCGATGCCTTTTCTTGTCAATTTCTTAAGAGTTCATAAGGTGCCAAAATAATTTAAACCGATTTATTACTTACGAATATCCTTTTAATTCATTAAAATGAAGGAAAATCAATATACAAAGTGGTTTTGAATCAAAAATGGAAAAAAAATCTGTTCTTCAATCATTTTCTAACTTTTGAAAAGAACGGACGTCAATTTTAATCCTTTTTGACTTTTACTTGTTTCGTTTTCGTGTAATCAAAATCCCATGTTCATTATTCAAATTTAACTCTCATCAGAAAAAAATTTACTTTTCTGTTATATTAATTAAGAAAATATCTTTAATAAATATGCCACATAAAAGATAACAGCGTAATTAATTAGGTCTGAAATTAAAGAGAAAAAACATTTTTAAATGTCTTGTAAAAGTAGTTTGTGAAGTTAGTAGTGTTGGTTAAATATTTCATTTTTCAACGTACATATATGAGGCGACTTTTTATCTAAGAATTTCATCTCGAAACGAAAAGAGTTTTACAGTGCCGGTTTAAGTTCATTTCGAGTCCTGTTGTTTCTTATGCCACCTGATCTCGACTGCGTCAGATCCAGGCCCACGTAATTCATCATGGCAAGGGGCTGCATGTACACCTGTCGTTGGCCGTAGACTTGAGCACCATACAGGTGACAGTACGATTTAGCTCGGTTCCACTCCAATTTTGAGGGAGAACACCCTGGGGGAGGGTCAGGGACCTCCCACCTCTCTCCCCCTCCACCATCCTCACGAGAGAACTTGCGGCTCGACGGTTATTTAGAGTACCCCCATGCCGCAAAGGCACTATACATTTACAAATATCCATGTCTTCTCCGGGATTCGAACCCAGGCCCTACGGCACAATAGTCAACGTCACTAACCACTATATCGGATGGGCGACGTTTCGAGTTCTGGATGCAAAATATCTACGGGCCCCCTTGGCTCTAGCAGATTTAAGGAGGGGCTCTTGGATATCTCCTATTAACTCCAGATTATCCGGGTCCTTCCCAGCCCGGGCCACCCACATCAAGTGCCCAATGGGTAAACATGCACTGGCATCTTATATCATGGAAGTGTAAATTTCTATTCTTTTTTTTTTCATTGCCACACGCACTCCAAATTTGATTAAGATTTTTGTGACAGAGATGAGTTTGAGACAACAGTATGAAATTTACAGTTTTCTGAGTTATCAATGAGCCAGAAAGAACTATTTTTTTACCAATCTAATCTTTTGCTTTAAATTTTAAAATGTTTTCCCAGAATTCTCCCCCCCCCCTCAGGAGGCTCATCTTCTTTGGATGAGTACGGGCGTCACAATCCCAAGGTTCCCTTGTGATATTTTCCTTTTCCGTAGGGGTTTACTATCATTGGTAAACTCGGGTTTTACGAACCCGGGGTACCCTAGTGATCGTTCTCTATTTTTAACCCTTCTTATTGTGATCCAATTCCTGATTTCTTTCTTTTCTCGTCTAGATCACAGATTAATCCTATGTGTTGCCAAAATATGCTCTTGTGCCATAAAACGCCACACTCACTCACCCAGAATTTAGCACATTGGTTGTTGATTCCCATCTTGTACAATACCTTATAAATTGAAAATGGTGTATGTTTTGAGAATTACCAATAAATTGTTTCTAATCTAATTTTATTTTAAGAAAGGGAATTTATAACTGTACTAAATAATAAAATATGTATTTTGTACACTTAATTCATGTTCAAAACCGATTCTTTATCACAATTGTGGGCTCTTGTGCAGTAATTCTCTATTCAACTTATCTTAACAGAGATTTCTTTAGTTCATCTTGTGTGACCCTGGACTATCCAATTCTTTTACATAACCAACTGGAAATACAATTTTTAAATGTAATAAAATGCACTTTATTTTTCTAATTATCTTGATTCCAAAATCAAGATCTATGTTTTAAGAGCAGTGAAAATAATTTCAGTAACACATTTCAAATAATACGAAAATAAATTATTGAAATGTTAGAAAGAAGGCAATCACAGATAGTTTTGTGTGTGTTATCCAGTATAAATATCTAGTATCTTAAATTCTGCACTGTGCATAGTTTCTTAAATATACGAGCGGTAACAAACTATTCAAAACATTCATGGAAAAAATGCAATAGCTCGATCTAGATTAACAACAACTATAACAATTATCAATGAACATTATCTTGCATAAAAATTTCCCCTGGGAGACCATTCAGTGAAGGTCTTACGTGGAGTCTAAGAATGTCAACAGCACAGTGCTGGTTTGTTGAATACCAGCCAAATTCAAAGTACCATAATGAAAGTGGCCTGTAATCCTAAGTTGTGACCCCTAAGCCAATAGGCATGTTGTGTGGCAGTGTGTCTCGCTACAGGTGGATGGAATTGTACCATTCACCAGGACGCGTCCTCACTTTGCAAATATCATATGTCTCCAAAAGACAACTCAAATTTATCTCTAGATAATACGTTTTGCCAATCTGTGGCATTTCACGTCACTCTAGTCTGGCAGAATGGTAGACAAAATTGCTGATAAATGTTTTGATGTTTAAAGTAATACACTAAAGGGGCACTTAGAATGCAGATTCCCTTCTGCAAGGCATGTATAGAATCAGTTTGTGGAACATTTAGCTGCCCTACATCTGATTATATCATAGAATAAATCCCTTTGTGGTCCAGTGCGCTTGCTACACGATTCTACGATCCTATCTCCTAATTGATCCTGTTGCTAAGTTGATCATATCGCTAAGTTGATCATGTCGCCAAGTCGATTCTGTCGCTCCAAACTGGTTTTTCCGCACGTGGGTACCATCTAGTGTTTTGATTCTAACATGGAAGGAAGAAGTACTCCAAACTATCGACTTGGCTAGCAGCTCGGTCTTTCAACCAGCCTACTATCCTCACACTGAAGATTAGGACCTTCTGAAACTCTCTTGACTCTACAAAATGTCTTCTCATTCGCTTACCTGGTATTCTTCGCTTACTGAAATCCTTCTAATCTTTACGGTTATGAATATTCCACTATTCGCCAGTTTATGTAGAAAATATGTAGCGTCATTGCAAGATGTGTGGTCATGAGCATTGGCACCAGACATGGATCATTTTCAAATCTGACCTCATTTAAATACATTACAAAGCTTCACAATTGCAGCTCGTTTCCTTCTAGGTTCGCTATTTCCAATGTTCTTGAGAGTATGCAACCTGAAGTCTTTGAAAAAAGGAGAATGCTTTTGTATGTCATAATAATTGGTCTATTGTTTCTGTTGCTTTTTTATGTTTATGAGTAAGCTTTCTTGGGTAATATGCCGTCGATAATCATCGTAAAAAGTCATAATTCTCACCATATCTTCCTGAATATCTTTTGGCTCCCAACTACATTAAAATACATAAAGAATCCGAACTATGCAATTATAAAATCTGTATCCATCTATCCATTTTTCTTCTTCTCATAAGTATTTTCGTTATAAAGTTATTAAAAAAGGAAGTATAATAAAATATAATAAAATATTTAAAATTTATACAATATATTTATTTTATGAGAATAAAATATAGTAATCACATTTTTTAAAAATTATTATTAGCAGTATAGGTATCTCGCAGTCTTAGTGAACGAAATAAAAAAGATTGCATGTATAAATCGTCACAAATCTGTTCTCATGGGTAAGACTAACCACACACACCGTACACTCTTGGAATTTGCCCTTACAAACTATAGTCTTTTTGTAAAAGTTCAGATCAGGTATGCTCTCTAAATTTTTTTTAATCCAAACCAATCACTTTTTTACACAAGGATATGATTGATAAATTGCTAAAAAAATAGGAAAAGGTCGCATATATAGTAATGGTGAATTTACAATAAATTAATGTAATTTTGTTATTTAATTAATACAAAATAAATTTCTGATAAAAAAAATCCCGGAAGTTATTATATGACTCCAAAAATTATTTATAGGACGCGTAAGTTTATCTTTTGTAATTATATTCATTGACTGATTTTTTTAATTTAAATCGTACTCTGAAGCAACGCGAGGACTGATGGCGACGAACCTCGTAATTTTAAACTGGGTCAAGTAATGAGGTGGGCATCTGATGTGCCATCCTCCTCCCCAAACTTCTACTTTATGGAAAGACTTGGGGACGAATTTGAACCTAGACAATGGGAATCATCCCTTTTTACACTGAGTGTCTTCAGCGGCACTAAGATTCGAATCCGCGACTCAAGCCACTTCTTCTTTATTGGCTTAAGGGGCTCAATTCCGCCATATATGGTCTCTGTTATTTTCTTAATTTTTAGTTCAAACCTTGTTGACAGGATTCCTGAAATTCCATGAGGATGGTGTGTCCTGGCACCCCTTTGGTTCGTTGAACTCATAAGATATCTAATTGTAACTTTCAGCGGAAACGTTCACCCAATCAACGGATTAGTGGCAATGACAGAAAAGAGTTCTGCCCCTTAATATTCGTATGACGCGAAGGAGCTTATAATGAGCTTTATTTGATAATCACGGTAGAACTATGCAGAAAACCATGCAGAAATAGAAGCGAAAATATCGCGACCCAAAAATGGAGTCTCTTCTCACTTGACTCTTCTTCTTTCAGATAAGTGCTTTCTTTGTAAATTCTCAACGCTCTTAAGCTCCTAAATAAACGCAATATTAAATTATCAATGTGGAGTCTTATTTCATAATAACGTTAATTTAAATTTCTTAATGATACGGATGTACCTAATTAATATGAACCTGGGTTCTAATGTTAAAAACCTCGTATCAAATAGCCCAACAGCCCTGGGTGGGCCCTGGCCTTCTCCAGAACTTTTCTCTGCGCATCCGTACTTTTGGCAAATGTTTTCTAGTTTTTGACCTTTAAAATACTTAAGTCTTTCGACACAATCAATTCATCTTAATGGGGTTATGCCCCGAAGTCTATTTTCCATGGGCTTTTCCAGGAAGATTTTCTTGCAGCAACGATCTTCATTCATTCTAGCCAGTGAGCCAGTCCATTTAAGTATCTGTAATTTGACAAATTTTACTATATCAGGTTGCTTGTAAATTTTGTAGAGTTTCAAGTTAGTTCTTCTCCGTGATCCTACTTGGGTTCCACCAAGAATGCAGCTTAGAATCTTTTTCTCGAAAATTCCCAAAATTTCTTCATCAAGTAAAGTCAATGGCCAAATCTCTGACGCATAAACTCGAGCAATGAATACATATAATAATAATAATAAAATTTATTAAATTTATTTTAAAGACAACATTTACAGTATTCAAACTTTTGAATGAAATTTATAGATAGTCCTGAAAAATGTTTGAAACGAGCTATTTCAGTTAAATTTCTTATATGTATAAAAAAATGAAAAAAGGTGACATTTAATTTTTTTATTATTATTATCTCCCAAAACGGAAATAATTCCTTAGAATGTAGACATCTATAAATTAGGTGAAAGTCGGGTATTATGGAATACAATCACTGGTTTTTAATAAAAATCTCCAAACACATATAATGGATATATCCTATAAAGGGTTATAAGGAATTATTACTTGTTAAAAAGAATAATATTTATTTTTTTATTATATAAGAAAAGTTTTTTTTAAGGAACATGATAAATGGAAGATAATATGGAATTGTCGGGTAAAACGAATAGGTGGTTTAAGCCAATCGAAAACTAATTAAGGTATTATAAAACGTAGTTATTTTTAACTGTAAAAGCCCTATTTTCAAGCATACGTAAGTCATTTCTGTGTTTTAAGTTTATTTACAATAATCAAAGATATAATATTCTTTTTCTGTGCTCCAGTACATTCAAGATGACCCCCAGAAAACAGCTAAAGCATTTAATCCAAACTTCCCCTCGTTGATTTTCAAAGAATTTTCCATTACAGAAGATACATTCGACGTCTTTGTTTTCCGGTTCTTTAGTTGATGGCATGAAGTTTTGTAGGGTAATAATGAATATTGTACTTTTTGTTGGGCATTACGGAATACTAGGTGTTCCATAATACCTGACACACCATCTTTCAAAATGAACCTTTAAAAGGAAAGACAAAATATGGTCCGCAGTATTACAAACTACAATTCATGAAGTATACATTATGCTTAACTTCGATATTTAAGACAAAATAATACTAGTAGTAAAAATTAGGATTTGCAGT
Organism: Trichonephila clavata; assembly: GCA_019973975.1. Taxonomy (NCBI): domain Eukaryota; kingdom Metazoa; phylum Arthropoda; class Arachnida; order Araneae; family Nephilidae; genus Trichonephila; species Trichonephila clavata. Next base: position 25,862 of record BMAO01015281.1, on the reverse strand, counting down.
CCCTGGATTCCGAAATCCCGTTGTTTCTTCAAACCCCGGAATTTAATTTTTGTCTGAATTATATCTTGAATTTTTTTCTTATCAAAATTTTCTAAGATTTTAATTCTTAATTTTTTATGAAATATGTACGTATTAATTTGTACACAAAAACCATTAAAAAAGTGTAGTAGATGAACTGCTTGCTGAGCTCTCGAATGCCTTTGGCTCACCAAGCAGGATTTAGCTAACGATCCCTTGCTGGTGTTGGATTTTTTTGAGAGTGTACGACGTCATGGACCTGATCTAGCACTGCTGGGCCAATGGAGGCGTGCTACAACAACAACAGTAGAGGAACTATATAAAGAAGTTATCAAAGAAGAATATGCACCATTGCAGCCTATTAGATTTCAGACACTTTCATCAAATATTCAAAAAAAAGTCTCTTTTTGAAAAGGGAAGGAGACGTGATGACTACCTGGAAAGAGCGTATTTCTATTTAATGACGATAAAGTCTAGTAGCGTAGAATCTGAACAAGCATTTTCTTCAGCCAGATAATTTGTAACAAAACTTAAAAAACCGTTTGAACGATGAAACGCTGGAGTTGCATTTTTCAAAAACGTATCTAAAGAAACACAAGAAATGAAGAAATCTTTTTTCAATTTCATTATTATTTGTTTTTATGATGAATTAAGTTTTTTTTTTTGTTTCTAGTTATATTATGTAATTTCAACTACGCTATATAATGTGTAAGTATTTTTCATAAATATAGTCCAATTCTAATCCCGGGATTGAAAATATAACTCGGAATTGTAAACCCTAGTAAAAAGGTTTGAAAATTTGCCTACAAACACATTTGAAAATTGTAAAACACATTTTGTTCTGTAGCGAGTCGTAGGAAAACAACAAGCGGTCAACTCTCACTGCAAAACATCACGAGAGGTTTTCCTCTGCATTTCAAGGTTTCTCCTCGCATTAGCAGCTATCAAACAGAGACAAAATCTCTATATTTCATATAACCCGACTATTCTATAAAACCCGACTGCCATTTATATCATTCTATATGAACAATCTCCTTTAATTTCTGAAAATATGTTTAAAAAATTTTTTACTGTTAAAATTTCTTACATTTATTTTTAAAAAATTCTTGTAGCATAGGTATTTACAAATATAAGAAAAATATTAGCAGCTAATTCTAATGTTTTACAACATGTGTTAATAGAAAAAAAATTTGAAACTCAGGTAGACTCCTTGTGTGCCGACAAGTATAACACAAGGCTAACAAACTTAAGTCAATACACAATCAATAGTGGAAGGAAGTTTCAAGTGGAGAGATACAGGCACAAATGGGAATCAAAAGGGGAAAAAGAAACAAAAATGGATGCAAATGCAATAAATACAGAACAAAATACAAGATTGCTCACACACAAAAACGGAGACATTCAGTAATTAAAATTGTACAATGGTGAAGGTTTGGGGATACATGTGTGATCATAGTAAGATCTTTTCAAAATACAAATACTGAAGCATACATACGCACATAAATATTTATATGCATATACACACAAACGCACACGCACATATATATATATATATACAAACGCAGACATATACATACGCGTACAGTAAATGTTAGCAAACACAAACACAAAAAAAATTCAATCTAAATAATACTTGAATAAATGCTATTAATATATGCACAAAACGAAATAAAAAAATATTTGCTCTGAAGAAAGATAGAGAAAGGAGGAGGCCACGCTCTTCCAACTTTAAGGGATAATCGTCAGATATGAAATGAATTTACATCCCTTCTACCCTGTAACCCAGCTAGAGGTGTGGAAGGAACTAAAAGATCATATGACATGATGAATTCCAATTATTTTATTTATCACTTTTATCAACTCAGACACAGTCAACACTTTAAACAAGGTAATTAGAAATCAGTAATAGAGCAAGAGGGAGACGAGATTCGCGTTGGGGAGAATATATTCAATCATGCAGATCTACCTTTAATATTACTTTACAGAGCTTACGGATTTAATGACCACACTATTAGTTTAACCTTCTAAACATCGATTTAATTTAAGACCACAGTACCTGAACGCTTGCAGTCTTCTATTTACTTTAAGTTAACTTTAACACTTCCCTCTCGCTAATCTTATTCACTTTCTTAATATCCTAACTTCTGGCTTCTTACTTTGTTTACGTATTCGTTTCACTGCCAATTTACTTCATTTCTAATCTATCCACAATTCACTAACTCTCAAACACGCGAAGAAAGAATATATATATTAAACTTAAATTGCAAATCACATTTTGTACATTTTGGAGAATTTTGGTTGAAAATGCTGGCCCAAAAGAATTCCCCAGAGGGTTAGTGGAAGGACGCGTATAGATCCGTCACAAATATATATAAAAATGTACACACTCACAAACAGCCATATATAGTATATTTATAAAGGGTTTCCAGTATTATTGGGACAAACTTAAAGGGAAGATTCGGTACATCACAAAGATAAAGGTTTGTACAGCAATCAATGGGGGGAAACGTCTTCGTTCGGCACTAGGTAGCGTTGTTTACAAGAGCATTGTAGAAAATAACTCGGTTAGAAACATTAACATGGGCCTTTAAATTCACAACATTCTGTAGTAATGCTGGATTATTCTTTCCGCTAAAATTCAAAACTAAGATAAGGATAATTCTTAAATCTATGCTCATGTATTTTTGATATTTAAAAAGGAAAAATCCTTATCTTTACCAATGCCGAAGTTACCATCTGACATAAAACAAGTTGAATAGAGTCCTAAATCCTTGCGTGTGCCAGGTGTTCCTTTTTGAAAAGAACTATTCTCAGAAATTCTTCGTAAATATCAAGAATCACAGTTTCTTAGAAACTTTGGATTCTGCAAACTTCTTGTGTGAATCCAGACGCGTGCTGTTGGTTCCATGAATTTTTAATGTGCTTTCAATCAATGTAAACTTACTGAATATTTCCTATCTAAACATATTTTAAGAGAGAAATGCTACGCTCTTGATATGTTGTTTGTTTTATCAGAGTTACTAGAATAAATAATATTTAACATTTGAAAAACATTTAGTTAGATAATTTCAATTGTTTGTTTTAAGATTATATATTTTTATATGTCAGAGTTGTCCATGTCTCTTGAAATAACTATAAAAAATATTTAATATTTATTCAAAGCCATAATTTTTTACCATTAAAACTCTTGATTGAGAGAATTTAATTTTTCAAGTTCGCTTCAAATTATTTTGTGTGTTAGGAAAAAGACTACTTGGATTTTGATCAAATATTTCTTTAAATGATGTGCTTCTTTTAAAAGAAACGAGTGGTTAACGACTTATTTATAATATAGATTTTATTAATTTATGTTTTTATAATGTTTTATTTAGACTAAAAATAAAAATTAATTTTTTCGTTTAAAAATTTTCAAATTTTCTCAGTTGTCTTAATAATCTTGTAAACTTGAAAAATCTAATAATTCATTGATAACTCAATCAATTTTTAAACGAGGCATTGATACAGATATTACATTAACTGAAGACGGATAAATACTAAAAAATAGCTACTGTAAACCTTAAAAAATAAATTTAAAGTTTGCGATATATCTCTTACACAACTTAGAATGACCTTTCAGTGATTAAGGTTTTCAATAATTTATCTGTGTTGCTTTAAAAAAAGGAGCTATTAAAGCTTTTTTCTTCTAAGAACATTTTCTTAATTTCGTACTTTTCTAAATAGATAAATAATTGCAAGGAAATTAACGAATTCTTCTGAGATTGCTTTAAAATAAACGAAGAATAACAAAAGAAGTCCAAGACATACTGAAAAATTCTTCTTTTTGGAAAAAAGAGAAATATCCTATGTAAAATTTTTTAGACACACACACAAACGGAAAGTTCCAAAAGTTAAATTACACTAAAGTACTGAAAAATTAAAAAAAAATTTTAGAGTAAGTTATTTTTAGTAGTAATTCTTTTAATAATTTTGCATGAAATAAAAATGTTTATTTTAAGACAGTAGTGCAAAATCGCAGTGAATTATAATGTGGAAGGTAAAGGGTTAAGTGTTAATGAATAAGTGAATAATTGGTAAATCCTATTATTTAAGACTCCAATTTAAATACTTAACTAAGTGTTTGAGAATTCTAAAATTTCTTTAGGAAACGAAATAGTTCAAAATTATCATTTTTGAAAGTAATGGGTTTTTAATTTTTAAGTATTTATTCTGAAATTTCAGGTAATATGTTTGAAAGTAAATGACTGGTGCGAATAATTTGTAAACTTATCATAATACCTAAAACATTAAAAATTTCCGTTATTTGTATAAAGTACTACATATTTTATCATAATTCAAACGTTTTAATAGGTGTACAAGGGAATTCAAACTTTTTGCATAAGTGAATTAATCAAATTGAATCAATATGTATATTTATACAGAATGTTCTGAAACTCACAATATCCAGCGGGCATGGGTGGGTTTAAGGGTCCATAACAGTTCTAGGAAAAATTAAAAAATTCTACATCATTTGGTTAAAAAATGACTGGTATATTTTTGAAAATGTGAAAAATAGACATCTTCCATCAGATCATTAGGTACTTTGATCAAATTCCTTTGGATACATGAAGCGATTCTTAACTTTAAAATTCCACAAAAAATCTAGGTAATTTAAACTTTAACTATACGATTGAGCACATGAAATTCAAATAGTTAATCAATGAAAAGATATAGCCTCATTTAACAAAGCTTTGTCTCCTTTCTCTTTATAAAACTTTGTTTGAATTTCTGACAGTTAAGGGTTTCCAAACTATCTCATTTAGAATCTTTCCTATTGGGAATAAAAATCTCTATTAAAATTCATGCCATTTCTTCGAAAATTTATTCTCTGTTGGTTTCTTCAAATATTTTTATTTTACTACTTCCACTTGATTATGTCTTCATTATTTAGATCACCTCAATCAACGAAACTGCTAAAATGGAGTAAGAAAAAAATGTTCTTTCCTCTTTTCTTTATAAGTATATCTGTCAAAGATTTTGCTCTAAAGGGGAACTTGAAATCTTTTTATGGTGTTATTTTGTAGGAAGTTGCTCTAATGCGTTAATATTCACCAATTGAAAGGAAAAATAAGACGAACAACCATGTAATAACAGACAAAAGAGTTAACAATTAATTCAAATCAAGTACACTACTAATTATCTCATAAAATGACTAAGCCTTAAATATTCATGAAGAATGTTTTTAAATATCAATGAAGCATCGGCGAGCCTTAAATTATGTACAGCAGTCTCGAAAACTGACACTGATAATACGGCAGTCCGGATAACTTGGTTACACCCTTGTAGTTTCTGGATATGTAGAAGTCGATGTAAATGATGTCAAACTGTAGTTCTAAAACAGGGGTGGGCATTAAATCGATAGCGATCGACCTATGGACCGTCAAGCCATTTTGGGGTTACCACCTTTACTAAGACCTAAGACGTGCTTACTGAAAGAAACATATTTGTGGAAGCCAAAGCTAACTGGACTGGAGATTGGGTGTGGACCGCAACACCTTGAAAAAGTTAGAAGTAGCCCGCAACCTGGAAAATTCTGCCCACCTCTGTTATAGAACAATATCAAGCAAGGCATTATGCCTTATGCAGAAATAATTTCTGCTCTGTCACAGAAAAGGATGAAGCCGTTAATGCTTAGGACATTGTACAAACTCCTAAAATATCATATAGTTAAGGACTAAAGGTTGTTGAAACCGAACCTTCAATAATTTGAACAACAAGCTATGTCGGTAATAGACTCAATGTTCCTTTGTGATCTTCGCGATGAAGCAGCACAACGCAGAGTTTGTACGGAAGACAACAAGACATTCCGCCTTTTTAAAAAACAGTAACCAATATTTGTAAATTGGTTACTTAATTTTCATTATAGACAGCTTTATTACCTTATAAAGTATTTTTCTGAGGTGTGTTTGATCAGGTAAATTACTGTTTTCTGTGTATTCAATAATTTTCATTTTCATGTAGCAAATGGTCAATACCTTCATAAAGTATGTGATTTTCTTTTGGTAAAGAATATTTACGCAGTTTGTTTTCTGTGTTGTATTCTCAAGCAAACACTACATGCAATATTTTCTGAGGAAACACTTGTACGTATTTATTTTTTTAAATTCCATTTTCGATAATCCGGAATTTTTAAAAACTCGGCCATCCTTCGGTCCACATTAGGCCGAGTTTTCAGGACTCTACTGTGTGTGTGTATTTCTTTCCAACTATATGTATTGGCACTAGAAGAATTGGAGTGTAACTATGTATAAACGCAATATCCATCTAACGATTAAAAAACTAAAAGTTGTTGTAACAAAAAACGCTGGCTCATCGTCAAGAGAGAAGAGCGCCATCTCGGACATTACAAAAAAAGTAACTATAATTTGTGGACGTAGCAATTGCAGTATCTAACTAATGAACGGAATAAAATTATAATTGCCAGGCTTCTCGTTGTTTCTTCAGAAAACAGGCCACTTACATATTTTTCACCATAATATTTTTTTTTAATTCTACTATCGTTTTAGTTATGATTCTATAGTAAAAAAATATGATATATTATAATATACTGTCATTAATAAAAAAATAACCTTAACAGATTTTCAAAATAAAAAACGATTAGAAAAAGTTTATTTTGTGTGTATATGAATATCCTATTATTGATTTTAGATAAATATTTTTGATGATGACGTATAACAAAGACTATTCCTAAGCTAAAAACAGGTCATTACTGAAGAATGAAGATTGATAGGGGTTGTAGAAGAACTTATAGGGATTGTGATAACTGTCCGGATATACAGCTAACACCTGCACATACTTTTGACTGTCCAAGTATTCTTGCTGCTTTACAAGAAATAAAGGTCATTTTCGTCTGAAAACCTACATGCTGGGACGTCTTAGAGCACTGATTCCCAAAGTGGTCTATATGGACCCCCAGGGGTCTATGACAACCTGAAAAGGGTCCACGTAAGCGAAAAAATAATTCGGAGGGTCCATGAGGAAGAAAGGGGCGGGGTCTACGATAGTGTCTCTCTTTAAATCACAGATCTTGACCTTTATTTTAAAACAAAATTTAATCATAGAGGAAACCAGATTCACCTATTTAACAGATTTACTTACAAGCTTAAAATGAAGTTAATTTGTAGTTATAAGGCAACAGCATAAAGTTTCCTGAAACAAAGACCCTAAATTCAGCATTTTTGCCAGAATTAAGCTAAAGGATTATAATTTTGGACGTCGCTAATTTTCTCAGTTTTTTTATTTGTCACAGGCAATCTACCAGGAAAAGGACGTTTTAGTCTACTTCAGCATTTAAATGCCCATTATTCAGGATTTGAAACTAGGTTTGAGAAGGTTTTTGGCAAACACTCACATTGTAATACCACAGTAAGCAATGAAGTCATGTGGTCACATTGAAACAAAAGTGTCAGATTACAAGAACTGATGATCGGAATTGGCACAAACGAAGATCTTTAAGTAATTTAGTAATGGATGTCAGCAATTTTGGTTTTAAAAAGGTGTTACTATTCATCTCAAATTATGGAATAACGTGAAAAATTTTTAATTGCTTTTTCTGATGAAAAGGAGTTTCAGCGCGGTTGCCAATCTCCAAAAGAAAAACAGCGACTAAACACTACTAACCGAAAAGATTTAGGTATAAACCTGACACGATTTATGCCAAATGGTGAAAATTTGTTATTGAAGCCCCAGATTCATCGCTCCTAATTCATATATTAATTTAATTGATAAACATTTATTTCTTAATTTCTATAAACATCATACTTCTATACAGTTAGAAATTAACATTTAGTAAAGTAAATAGTTCTAAAACAGATGTCAAAAAAACATTCAAGTAAAATTCAGTATTAGGTCTACCCAAAACCGAAAAACATGGCAAGGGGTCTATGAGACAAAAAAGTTTGGGAAACTCTGTCTTAGAGCATGAGTAAACTGGGACCTCGTTTCGTTCTCGACTCTGGCTTAATAAGATCATGATGCAAATAATTTTATTGATAAAATATTACTCCCGAACATATTCTCCGAAAATCAGGGAATCTCAAACTGCAAGTCAACTGGAAAAAGTGATAAAACTATATTATTATGGGATTATCGTTGTCTATGTCTAGGCCTAGGTCTAATGCCATAAAAGTTCATTCAGCTAATTTAGTCCAAATGCGTTTATCGGTCGAGCCGGTTTGTGCCTAGGTGTTTAAAATTGTGAATCGTGTACATTTGTTTGTTTCAAATTACCGTTTGAAAGGGTACTTGACAATGCATGCTATATACTGTTTTCTTTTGAAGATCTCGGGTAAGGCCTACTTTTGCATAGGGGTCCAGAAAATCTTAAGATTTCTCTAGGCCAGAGCCTCAAGGAGTTTTAAAACGTCCCTGCCTCTATGAGGATACTATTGAACAGATTTCCGGAAAAGTCAGCTGGGCCAATGGTGCTGATTAGGTCTCGTCATAGACACGGCATCACCATCATCATCCGGGAATTATTTTTTTTTTATCTAAAATTCATTTAATAAATGTAATAAAGTTACAGTTATTTTTGATTAATTAAAAAATTCTCTATAAGCATACTGGTTAATACATAGCCATCCAAAATTTCTCAGTATTTCTTGCGAAGATTTAGAGGTAGTTTACATGTAACAAGCATTATATATTTTTTTATTTCACAGGGCATATTTCTAAATATTTTATCTTAAACCTTTGATTCAGCATATTCGAAAGTTATTTATTTTTTTTTTGCCATATTAAGAAAGCACAATGATTGAGAAGCAGTTTTAAGAAAGTATACTAAATTAAAATGTTTCCGCATTAATAATAAGGATAAAACAGAACCCCTTTTCAAAAAACTTTTTGGAGTCAGTTAACAGACAAATAATTTATGCTTTATATTTAGATTATATTATTAAGTTGTTTCTTAATGTACAAAATCAGTTTAACCAGCCATTGTTTTAAAATTTAAAAAAAATAAGAATTTTTGAAGTTTTTTCAAAATTTATAAAATGCTCATTTTTTAATTTTTTTTGTCGTTTCAAGTTATTTATGCTTCCTAGATTATTGCGAACAAAAGTATAATGGACTTTGAAAATCTATTTTTTTTTTTTTTTTGTTAATTTTTAATAATTATTTTTCTAGAAAATTTTTGAAAAAACATGAAATTTTTTAAAATAGTAACTTTAGCATTTTTTTAAAAAATAACAAGAGATCTCAGCCTTAAATCTGTCCTAACTTTTATAGAACATACATTTTGGAGTATATACAAAAAGTTTCAAGGCTCTATGATAAAGAGAAAAAAAGCCTTATATAGGAAATAGAAAACACTTATACCTTCAAACCTGAAAGTCTGAGAAAAACGCATTTAATGTTTGTAAAGGCATAAAACAAAAACTTGTACATAAAAGCTCTAATTTTTAAATGTTATTTTCCAATGTATGTTCTACATTAAAATGCTATTTTAATTAAATATGACTGAAAATAATTTTTAATTCAAAATATATTTTTGCATTATATTGATAACATTTGTTACGACGACAGCTTATTCAGCGTAATCTTACCTTTAATTTTTTCACAAACGTTTTGAAACACAAAAGATGTATGGACAAAATCATAATGATACTAACTTAAGCTAAAAATAGCCAAGTTTGTTCATAAAATTTAATTTTTTTCAGTTTTAAATCGGGTGGCTTAGGAAGTTTTAGCTCTGTTGTAAAATCTTAAAATACTAAAATATAGTACTACAATAAGTTTAATATAATGTAGTTTGGTACACAAGGAAATATTCAGCTTTATCTGCAAGACTCGAATTCAGAATGCTTGTATTCGGAAGTCTAATTGTAGTGTCAATTGATGGCTGATTTTTAGATACATCATTTTCAGTAGTATTCCATCTCTTCGAAATATTCATTCTCACAGCAACCTGTGAATGTTTTGAACATGGCATTTTCCCAACAGGAAAAATTAATTATAAAGCTTTTAAGTTATAAAAACTATTTTTAAAGTTAAAATTATCCTTGAAATCAATTTTAATTAATTAATTATGAGAATTCAAATAACTCAAAACATAATCCAGCCGTAATGGTTTTAGTAATGAAAATTGGAATTAATAAACATTTTTCACACTAAAAGAGTTGATTGTGCTAAAGAATATTTTAATTAATGCAATTTAAGGGGACACAGTACGATTGAATTGACAAAAATCGGTCGAAAAATCAAATTTAATTTTTTTAGCTTAAATTATTTTTTATATACCTTTCTATAATCTGACAAAATTTGAAAACTCTACACTTGAAAAACACAGAATTATGATAGCTTTTACGTTCCTTTTTATTCACATCCCTATGGCAAATCAAAATTTTAAACTTACTTATCTCGGAAAGATAAAATAACTAGCTTGTCTTCCTTTAAAATGCTAAGGTTTTTTTTATTGTGCCTAATGCTTTGATTTTTTTACCTATTGCTAATAGTACATGTAACAAAAGTTGGTATGCATTTTTTAATCAAAGCAATACTTAATTGATCTCATAATTTGTAAATTTTTAAGGAATTTTCAATAAGCATTCATAAAAAGAAGTATTGTACAAATACTATTCATGTTATCGCAAAACTCATACCAGCTTTTGTTAAGCATAGTTTGACGTACTTGTAAATCAAATTTCATGCGTTTATGTAAATTTTTGTAGGAGGAGTAGCATTTTAAAATCACTTCAAAAATTTTAAGTTTTTTCCTTACAAAATTAAATGGCTAGCTTTTTATGAAATGTTGAGCACAAAATCTGTTTTACATAGTATACACACATAGGAGGCAACCAAATAGTTTTGAAAATCCTTAAATTTTTTTAAAATTTTGCTTAAAAAAAATCGTACCATTATACTTAATCGTACTTAAGGGTGAAAAAATGCTTTGAAATGAAACTGAAACCAAAATTTTACCTCAAAAAACTTCAAATATCTGATTTGTCTACAGATGTGAAATTTGCTGGCGAGCTTCTCAATGATATCAGCCACAAGAAAAGGCACAAAAAAAATGTTGTTAATTATGAAATTTGTAGGGTACTGTGTGGCCTTAAAGCAATGACTATATTTTGCTAAGAAAGTTTATCACACTTGTGTATGTCTAAAAGAGTATTGTCTGAGATTCTGACAAGAATTAATATGGTGCAGATATTTTACTACACTGTGATGGCATAATATTTACTATTTCTTCGGGAAGATTTGGCATGTTAAATCCGAAATGAACTTCTCGTAAAGCTGTACATTTCATATAATCTCTCTTTGGACAGAATAAGCTTAGGGTTCCCTCATAGTTTCATTTCGCTCGGTATTAATAATGAATGTTCTGAAAATTATTAAAGATTTTTATTTAGTAATCCGGACATTTATTCATGCAAGCATTATATTTTAATTGTTGTCGTGATAAATGTTTTGAAGTATATATATCGTTTGGTAAATAATAATGAAAAATAAATAGTTAAAATTTCAAAATTAGGAAATATCAGTAATTATAAAATATAGGGTAAAATTTGTTGAAAAATTATTTTCGTAAAAGAAAATAAAAAATGTTTTTCATATAAGAAATTTAAAAAAATGTGTTAACAATTTTTCGTTTTAAATATTAAAAATTTGAGAATTGTTGAAAATTTGTTAGAAATTTTTTAGAAGCAGACGAGATAATTTATAAACATTTCCTAAAAAAATATTTAACAGAATTAAGTAAGAAGTGTAGCTCGTTAATGATATACCAAATAAGTTTAATCATTTGATTATGGAGAAATACATATATCTTTTTTTCGTCTGCGAGTTTGCAAAATCATCAGTTATTTTCAAAATTTATGTTTAAGAATACATATGTTTCCTACATCATATTTAATTTAAATAACGTTAAAAAAGATATCAGACTACTTTTGTAACGTTCTAATATTTTACACACCTTTGTTTCTCTTTTTATTAATTAATTCTTTAGAAGGGATTTTTATGTGGTATTTTTCTACTACAAAAACGCCAATTGTTTTTTCAAAACAAAATATATAAAATATTCCGCAACTAGGTCAGTTTTATATTGTTTTAAATGAACATGTTGGAAAAGAGTTTTGTAAATTCATATGTCTTTGTTTTGCTCAAAAATTATATTACTGATGTATAATCAGAAAATATTTTTAACAAGTAATATAAAAAAAATTTGAACTCAATTCCTTCTTAGGTCAACAAAGAAAAACTTTATTTTGTACTTACTTTTTATTAAATATTGACAATTAATATAAATATGTACATACATATGAGAGAATCGCAATATTAAGTGGCAAAATAGAATGCGATTTTCCTTGCAATACTCCATTTTACTTTCTATTCCTATTTGTTTTTGTTGGACTATTAATTTTTGTTTACTATTCCTTCATTAATTAAATTTAATTATTCCAATGAAATAGTATATTAAAAATGTTTCCCATTCTCAGAAATAAAGCCATAACCATTAGCCTTTACCGTCACTAAGCCTACTTAATGACGGTAAAGCCTACTAGTGTAGAGTCCGAACGAGCATTTCTTTCGGCTGGATAATTTGTAACAAAAGTAAGAAGCAGTTTAAACGATGAAACGCTGGATGAGCTTTGTTTTTTAAAAGCTTATTTTACAAAAACACAAGAAATGAAGAAATGATTTTTTTAATTTCATTATGTGCTAAATCAAAAATATCAAAAATAAAAGTTCAAAAAAAATTATTTTACTGGAATGAATTAAATCATTTTTTGACATGATAAAAATACACATTTACGCTAATATAATTTATATATACCATCTGGCAATATTACGTCATCTCACTTCAAGCTACTTTTGATACTATAATCAAATAAACAAACATTTTGTTTGAGTTGCTGTAATTCGACGATGAGAGTTTTTTTATTACATTTTCTTTTTAAATCTGAAATACTACTCTTTCAGAGAAAAAACATAACCCAGTTAAAATAATATATTTCTGTTGCGCTTTAATCCATGTGAAAGAGTTTTATGATATTACGAAAAGCACAGATGATTTAAGGATTATTTTTTTATGAATATGTTGAAACATATAAAGCATAATTAAAATTATTTACACAGTTCTTTTTTAGAACTAACACCCATATTCTTATATTGAATACACTTTTAACCCGGTAGTGTTCGTGCGAGGCGCAAAGTAATCCCAGGCTTTCGAAATCATTAATTCCGGGAAAACTCTTCATTTTTTACCAATGACCTTGATACTATCCTCCTATATAACAGTCTTCAGAGGAACTAAAATGTATTTGTCACATACGTCCCTCTTTTTTTGAGAGTGGCAAACGTTTCTTTACAATCTTAAGGTTTTTGTTCAGTTTTATTGGATTTTTTCTCAAGGTTATCGAAGAAAAATTGAAAAGTCATTGAAAGTAGGTAAGTATACTTTCTCTTAGTTAAATTATTCACTAGAATTGTGATATTTATCGTGTACAATAAAAATAATTATTAAAAAAAAAGGATTTAGGGGACTCAGTCACCCCGCTGGCCATTAACGTTAGTATCGAGTACGCACCTTCTCCCGGGTTAAAACATTTCGAAGTCTTCTCGCTTTAAATATTAAAAAAATAACACAATTATTCTTCATATGAATTTTTCATTGTTTAACAATAATTCTAAATACTAATTCTCTGAGGCTTAAAACTACAGTTGATTTTGCCAAAGAGTTACAGTCCATTGACTGCAACTGTGGCAATATTGTCTCCAAACTTTGTTTCTACGATCTCAATTGCTGCTGGTAAAATAAGCTCTCTTCGCCAGTAGTGTGAGGCTTTTTACATCTGGCTATTTTGTATGATACTTTGTAAGATGCAAGTAAAGCTTTTTCATTCACAAAAACGTTTTTTTTAATGCTTTTTGTTTTTAATATGATTTTAATTTTAATTCAAAGAACTCTCGAGGCTTGGTAATGTACTCACCATGAAGCGTTTCCAAAGGTCTTTTAAGTTTATTAGGTTAAGTTTATTACATACTGTCTCTACCAATATATTTTTGAACAAATAACTCACAGGGGCTTTTCTTCTCCATTTATTTAAGTAGTGGTAAATCAAAAATGTAAATATTTTTGAAAATACTTACTTTATTTAATTTTCGGAACTGTGCACTTGTTGATGCTTTATTATCATCGAATGTTCATTTATGACTTCAAAATTTATCCTGTTTTTGTTTTTTACTGCCGTTTTAAATACTTAATACTGTGAATTACAACTAAAGCGCAAATTTTAAAATGTATATTAGATTCTGTAGCTATAGAAGTATCGACTCGACCAAGACTAACTGGAATTCTATGAGGTACAGCATTTTTACATGTTTTGCCGAGACGTCTGATTGTTTAGTTACCCAAACTCACGCAGACGCTCGCGAGAATGCTAGATGTGCTGGATATGATAGAGAGCAACATAGACCATAGATTATTTTTCTAATGACATTTCTACATTTAGACATGGATGTTAGAGGAAATATATCATTAATTAAATATCATTTTGCAATCTGCACCAATTTAAAAATTAGCCAAAGGAAAAAAAATAACATAATAATTATCCTATTACTTAAAAGTAATTTGCTTAAAATATATATTATTTAAAGTAACTATATCAAAATTTAGTACGTATCTTGTTAATTTGTTCGGTTTATAATTAAGTTCGTATCGTAGCTTTAGCGCCAAATGAATTATTATTGAATTCAATACATTATTTTTGTATAAGAGAAGCGCGATAAAAATTATGATTGAAAATTGGGTCGCCAATAGTGAAAGTTTGAGAAGCATTGCTTTATATAGTCAAACTAATTTAAATATCATGTTTTCTTCTTGAAAGGCTGTGAATTAATATGAATGCTAGCCCAAAAGTTTCCCCAAGAGAATTAGTAGGAAAATGACACGAATAGATCCGTCACACATCTTAAAAAACTACACAGGGTGCAAATCTTCCCTGTTACATAATATTTTTAATAACAATATGATTCATAATAAGCTAGTATGCTGTTCAATATTTCGCAATCTACTCATATCTGTAATTTACAGATGAAATATCTCCTCCCCTTTGCCTTTATGCCGGTTTTTCTTTAAAAAAAATACTTATAATAATATTGTATTGTATTTCCTTGTTCATGCATATTTTTGTATCATTTCCTGTCTCTCTCGGTGAATCATTTTGTAGCTCTTAATTCTCTGATGGGGTATAATTTGGATCTTCCCGAATATATAAATCAAGGGGTCCCACAACGACGTTTTGTAGCGCAGCCTTGCCTTTCTCCTTCCTTTTAACGTCAGTAAGAACTCGAGCCCATACGAATTGTATTGTATAAAGTAGAAAGCTAAAATTATGGATAAAAAAAGAGACCCAGTGGTGCATTTAAGAGTAAACAACGACAAGAACGAGAAATTAGTAAACATAAACTTCCCAAAATTGACTAATTACTTAGTCAGCCTCTTACGAGTACTTCTGGTTCAAGTATTTCTGTTAATAGTGACATATATATATGATACGGCCGCTGCAGTGCTAATTGAGAAATTCGACAGTTATTATAAAGTTAAAGATGCCGCCGATCATGTCGAAGATGATCATGTCTGCTTGGAACATGTAAGAGCGTAGGAACCGCATCGATCTCTACATTTTTTCGTAAATGTGAACGATGAATCTTTTTTATGACATGGGTAACTTCGTGAATAAGAAATTCAGTGACAATATGAAAAACATTAGTTTATTGATATGGCACCTTTACAGCCTTCAGGGCCTTTTCCAAAGACATCCACCAGAACAAAAAATGTTTTTCAAAATCCTACTTCTTTTCAACTTCTAAATATGGAATAGTTCATCGTTTTTGGCTGTGTTATTCCAAAATACTGGATGATGCCTACTGCCATTCCTGCTGGTTATTAGCTTCGCAAAGGAACATTGTATAGTGTACGGGCATTAGAGATTGGAAGCATTATCAGAGAAAATTAATCGACACAGTTTTTCGTGTGGCCATGTGGAAGCATTTGCTGTTTATGAACGTTGGGGAAAAAGTGATACTATCGACAAGGAACATGAAAAAGAGATTTGTAAAGAAGCGTCATTTTGTGGGGGGGGGGGGAGTTTCTTCACAGGTTTTTTTTTAATTCGATATTATATCATATCATATCAGTATCAAAAAATTCTTTGACTTTCAGAGGATATCCAGGAAACTTAAGTCAGGATGCATACCATGGAAATTTTATATCCTTTGTTGAGCTTGTCGCTCAATATGATCACATACTGCGGCAAATTTTAGAGATACGCGTAAAGGTAATGATTTTTATTTTTATAAGTTTTGTTATAATTTTATTTTTTTTTATTAACTCTTTATATTCAGTTTTTTTTATAAATCGCGCTTTTTAAATGTTTTTAAGATCTGCAAGGTACTTGAGTGCAACAATTCAAAATGAAATAATTAATTGCTTGGGGATCAGACTTGAAAACCATCTGATAAAACAAAATAGAGTGTCAGCGCTTTTCGCTATCATAATAGATACGACACAGGGCATATCAAAGGTAAATCAGCATTGCTGTGAGGTACGAAGTAATAACCAGATCGGAAAATGGACTACCTGCTGGTATAGAAGTAAAAGAAGTGTTTCTAGGTTTTTATGAAATCATCAAACAGGATGCGACAGAACTAGTCAACCAGGTGATTCATTATTTATTGACAAAAACATCGACTTAAAAAATTGCTTAGGCTAAGGCTATGATGGAACCAGTGTGATGAGAGGTGTGTATAATGGTGTATAAAAAGAGATTAAGGCTATTTTGCCTAATGCGGAGTACACACATTACGCCACTCATAATTTAAATTTGGTGATAAATGATGCAGTTAGCACTTGTGTAAAAATACAGATTTTTTTCACAACGTTGCAAGATTTGTACAACTTTTTCGGAAATAGCATTAAGTGCTGGGATCACTGGCGTAGCTAGTTCTGAATGGGCCCTGTTTTAAAGTTCCTCCAAGGCTCTATTTTAGACATGAGAGCCCTGTTAGTGGAACTGTAGTTACACATTATGGGGCCCCTGTAGCTTGAGGGACCTATATCATTGATACGGTGGTAGCTATGCCCCGAGTTGGAATCTACTATCAAAATTCACTGACGAATTGGACATCACTCTTAAAAAACTAAATCCGATTAGATGGTCAAGTAGGGTCAATACTATATCTGCAATTAAGTTTCCTTTTTTTATATATATAATCAAAATGCTATCAGAAATAGTTATCAAGAACCACACAATAAAGATGATCGTAGGGAAGCAGAGATTATAAAAACAAAATGGTAAGCTTTGAGATCGTTTTGCTTTGTGAATTCTTGCACCATGTATTCAATGACATTAATTATGCATCCAAAATTTTACAAAATTGCGATATCGATTTGTACGAGGCAAGTAGAGCTTTAGCAGAGACAAAAGCAAAGTTTCAAATATATAGAATCGAAATCAAGTCATATATATATATACTGGTTACTAAAATTGCTACACCAAGAAGGCGATAGGCTACAGACGTGAAATTTAAGCGATACGAAGAGGTTGCTGTGATATGAAAATGATTAGCTTTTCAGCCCAATCAGACAAAGCAGGTGCCGGTAGCGACACCTACAATGTGTTTAAATTAGGAAATTATTCAGTCGGGTTCTTAAACACAAATTGCATTTGAACGTTATTGCCTGGTGAAAAATTGTTATGATGTCTCCCGTAAGAAGCAAGAAAGCGTACCAGCCCGTTTCTGACTTTGATAAAGGTCAAATTGTAGCGTACCGGGATTGTGGTTTATCGTACCGCAGTATTGCTGCTCGCGTCGGTCGAGATCCAATGACTGTTTGCAGAAAACGGAATCCATGGATTCAGGACGGTAATACGGAACGCCATGCAGTATCTCAACGGCCCTCTGTCACTTGCAGCTGAGAAGACAGGCATGTTCCCGCATGGCTTTAATGGATCTTGTGCACCCCTGTCACGAGCCCTGAATCAAGAATTGGGGTTGTTAGCGGGACAAAAAGTGTCTGCAAGCAGTTGACGACGTTTGCAGCAGCATGAACTCTCAGCTCGGAGACCATGGCTGCATATACCCTTGACGCTGCATCACAGACAGGAGAGTCTTCAATGGCACACGAATGACCAGACATCATATTTTCAGATGTGAATCCAGGTTCTGTTTACAACATCAGGATGGCCGTGTTTGGTGGCATCATGGTGAACGCACATTGATAGCGTGCATTTCTCGTCGCCATGTTGGTCTATCACTTGGCGGGATGGTATGGGATGCTATTGGATACGCATCTCGGTCACCTCTTGTTTGCATTAATGAAACTTTTAACAGTGCACGTTACATTTCTGGTGTGTTACGACCCGGGCTCTACCCTTTATTTGAGCCCTGCAAAACCCTACGTTTCAGCAAGCTAATTTACGACCGAATGCTGCAGGTGTTGTACGAACCTTCCTTGATACGGAAAAGGATCGGCTGTTGCCATGGCCTGCACGTTCACCAGATCTCTTGCTAACATAAAACGTCTGGTCCATAGTTGGCGTGCGACTGGCTCTTCACCATACGCCAGTCACTACAGCTGATGAGCTGTGGCATAGTGTTGAAGCTGCATGGGTATCTGTACTTGTACATGCCATCCGATCTATGTTTCACTCAATGACCAGGCGAATAAGTGCTGTTATTTCTGCTGCTAGAGGTGGTTGTTCTTCGTACTAATTTCTCAGGATCTATGAACCCAAATTTCTTGAACTTTTAATCACTTATTATCTCTAGTGTAATATACTTGTCCAATAAATTTCATTTTCTTATCTCTATTTCTTCCTGGTTTAGCAATTTTAATGGCCAGTAGAATATACATATTAGCTCAATTAAATACTCGTTTTACTGGTTGAGTGTAGTCTGTTAAATATTTATTTTTCTAAGATCAACATTTCTGCTAGATGTTGATAAAACACACGTTACAAAAGTGTGACGAATTCAAAGTAAGTATTCCGATATAATAGACCCAATCTTTCCCCTTCAACTTCTTAACACTTACCTCTTAGTTCTTAAACTTATCCATGAATAGCTATTCACCACAATTATGTAATAAAATAATGAGCAAATATGGAGTGCTAGAATGAGACCTAACAAAAGTATTACACACAGCAACATTATTATTCTGTACAATCTATATCACTTAGGCAGTAGTTAAGAGATCATGTAGCAAATTAAAAATTACTAAAGGAACTGTATGGGCTAAACGACTCCGAAATTTGTTCCTAATACCAATTGAAAATAACGACGTATCAAGAATTCATTTAACAGAAATTACTGAATCGTTTGCGAAAACTAATTGTAAACCTAATTGTTCCTAGGTAAGACCGACCTTCAAATAGCAAACCTTTAATTCTTTATCTGCATCATTTTATTTACTAACACCTATGTTATTATTTCTAATCTTGTTCGTTATTGATTAATTTTTTATTATTCCATCTGTTACTTTTGGTTTTCCACTTCCGGCAGTTCCTGAACTCTTCTCAACTCTTCAAGAAGAGGTCTGTCGGTGAGTCAAATCGAACCTGGCCGATCACTAATTCTACCAAAAAACTCATACACATACATGTAGGTAGTATGTGGCTTTCCTTTCCTAAGTTCTGCGAAGCACGATAAAAAGCTGATGTTTTAGCTTTGTATATTTAAAATATTCATATATTTTTATAATTAATAAAACCCAACCAAGATAGGGCCTTCATTTATTTAGCACCACGGCCTTTACGTTCCTAGCTACGCCACTGCTTATAAATAATTTTACAGCATAAACTTTTGAACGATCACAAATCTTGTTTAAATTTAATCATTACAAATCCCTTAATTACACTAGTAAAAAATTAACAATAATTAAAAGTAACAAAAAATAGTGACGTTTTCCATAAGGTGAATTAACTAAAATAAATACTTAGTTCCAAATAAGAGTTTTAAAAATTAGCACTTTTTTAAATAAGATTTTCTTCATTAATATGATTCTGGAACTCTTGTCTGAGGTTAATTGGAACGATCAGGTTGAAAAACACATACTTGATTGTGTGTGGGAAATGATTAACATAAAGACTGCCGGTTAACTTACATTGAAAATCTTTGTAGACCGAATCTTCCACTTGAAAACAGTTATATATCCTTTGCAATTTTTTGCAAATACGTTTTGTATTACTTTTAGCTATCGTTATTATATTACTTTTGTGAAAAAAGTAATTACGGTCGACTCTCGATATTTCAAACCTTCAATCATACAAACCTCTTGATAATTCAAAGTATATGCTCAAGCCTAGAAAAACTCTTGATATTTTGAACTAAAACAATGCATTTTGGTACACTCAATATTTCGAAGTAAAATCTGTGGCCAGACTACTATACGCAATAATTTCAAGCTATCTTATAAAACTCTCGACAATTCGAACACTTTCTATCATGTACAATCCTGTAGCAAACAGGTTGGAGCTTAAAAGTTTTGAGTTGCATTGTCTCTGCGTGTCTCCCCTGTAACGTAGCCCTTTAATGACCATCTCTCCGCTATCCCTTTTTAGTGTTTTCCGGTTCATCAGGCAAAAATACACATTTATTGCTTCCTCCTTCAAGTGAACAGTTCTGGTCTCACTTTTCAGACGTTCATATCTTTCGTTTAACACGTGGTCTTTCTACACATGCGTTCAGAAAGAATGTTACACTTTTATGAAGAAGAGGTTCGTAGGATTGTGTATGAATGTATTCTTTTGATACGGGACTTTTAACTTCTGTATAGTGTTTAAATTGTATAGTATACGAACTTTTTAGAAATACTTTAAAATAATTTTATAAAAATATGTACAATTATTATTTTATTACATAATTTCTAATTTAAATTGTGTTAGAAAAAAAATCTCTTCCTGTATTTTGTGTGGAGTTTTTTTCTATCCTCTTAATAATTCGATGTTTTTCTTTGGTCCCTCCAACTTCGAATTATTGAGAGTCGACTGTATATGTTTACAAAAAATAATTCACATTATATTGCTTATAAAAATTTAGGTACAGAAAAAGTGGTGAATTTTCACATTTTACTCTTTAAAAGATTTTTGATTTTTTAATTGGAAAGATACTTTTACCAATGCAAAATACCCCGCTACGTGTAATAACTGATTTTAAAATTTTTAAGTCATCTGTAACTTTATATCACAGTATTTTTGTTTAGAATTACTTTTTATATAACCGCAAGGTAAATGCACAATCTCCTACTTTCTCTATTGGATAAGAGTAAAATTTCCATTTATGTAAATAGTTAACATTTAATTACAAAAACAAACTGCCGCTATTTGGAAAGACTCAAGATCTATAGCAAGAAATAATGTGATGCCGAACTGGCTTTAATAGCTCATTAATCGCTACTAATATAAATGAAGATAAATGGATGATTTTCAAAGAAATAACTGTGAGCATATTTGAAAAATTCAAAATTTTATAAAATTTTATTGCTATTCATCACAAAAGCATTCTGCCTCCTTTTTAAAAAACGTCTTTATAAAGTAATTAATGAAATTTTTGAGTTCCATATAGTGAAAAGTTACTAAATTTGGGGGTTCGTTACAAAATTTCCAATATGTTCAAGTCGTTTTTAAATTAGCCTCATCTGTAGATAAAAAATAAGCAAGTTCGAGAAACTCACAAATAAAATTATGATTAAGCAAATTTATAGCAGCGTCATCTTGTGGAAATCAAAGAAAGTTTAGTTCGAAACTGGAAAATGTTGCAATTGTACAGCGTTATCTAGTGGGTATCGGTGGAATCACACGAAAACGTCAATTCCTAAGTCAGAATATAACAATGTCATCTTACAGATAGTTGCAGAGCCAGAGCAGTGCTGAGGCATCCTTCCTTGGACTCATGGTGCCCCTAAATGCAGAGATTAGAAGGGTGTTTTGGTGGATCTACTAAAGCGGGAAGGATGGATGGTGAGGTCCCCAGTGCGGTTTGCAGGTCCACTGGCTATTCCTAAAAGCTAAAACAGAAAAGATTCACTACGTGGCCTTAATTCTCCTGAAAACTAACAAAATCTTATTTTTAATAAACAAACTTACTAAAATAATGTATTTTTAAAATTAAATAACCTAAAGGCTTACAATTTTACCTTTACAGTTTCTATTTTGGCCAGTGTCAATTATTTTTACTGTGTCTCTTTGTCTAGTGTCTTGTCTCAAATAGCTGTCTCCATGTTTGGCTACTCTCCCACAATAGCTGTGATAATTTTGAGCACTTTAAGTGAGAAGGGCCTCTCATCTAGTCATTCGACCATCAGTGGATCTTTCCCTCTTGGGACCTCTTTTATCATTAAATTACTATTAGTGGGAGAGGGGGTCTTGCATTCTCTATTTTCTTTAAAATAGTCAGGCTGGGTTAGATTTCTGTCTCAGTCAAAGTGTCAGTGCTGGTTGTACTTTCTCTTTGGGGATGCAGATCAGTGTACTTCATGCCTAAAGGTCGTGAGGTTATTTATCTGGGCAGTTGGCGTAGTGGTTGTTGGCCTCAGCATTACTTTGAAGGCAGAAGTATAACCATCAACACATCTTCAATGTAACCAGTGTGTGAAACACCAGGTGTGCACGTGTGCAGAAAGGCTTCAAGCCAGGAATCTTCTTTGACTTTCTGGCAGTAATTCTCTGGAGAACTGATACATCGAAACTGCTGGTCCATAGGCTGAATATGGTGAATGACCGGCCATGGTAAATGTATTCCTTACAATCTTGGGGTATCATGTTTATCTGCGTTAAGAGCTATTTTTCCATCGGCCCAGTGCGTTTTAACAGTCAATCAAATGGCTCCAGGCAGATGCTCCTTGTTCTGTTCATCCAAATTACAATGCTGGACACTGTGGGTAATGCTGAGATCATTTGGAGATGGAGTGGTGTGCCCAGTCTCAGATCAAGCTGTTTCTCTTGGTACTGTTGCTGCGTGGCTTTGTGTAAAGAATATTGGCCCCTTCCCACCGTCAGGTTCTGGGCTCCGGCCTGGCCACGACGTCCCCTTACCACCTCCAGCCCAGGAGGTTGCAGGGTCTTGTCCCACCAGTGATGGCTGCCTCTTAATTCACTGGAAGGCAGGAAGCCTGCCGACAATCTGCAAGGCTAAACTGCATGGTGGCACCAAGACCATGTCTCTAGACTGCCAGAGGAAGGGCAATTTCAATGCTCAGGGTGCACTCGTCTTAATTCCACACCTGGCTACCATATTGTGCAATCTGGCAGTACAGACTGTACCATTTATAAACATTCCAGGAGGGTATTTTTCTAACGGATAGCACCTCACATCCTGATACTATTATGCTTTAGGTGTCAACGTGTTGGCCTGCTAGAACATCGATCTTTCTTAATCAACATAATGGGACATCATTGGGCTGCAACATCCTCCACCCTTGGAATAATCAGCTTATATGTGACCAAGGCACGACGCCTGTTCCTTCCCACAGCGGCTTATTCTTCAGTACTTGTGACACATTGTTTGTCTGCTTGTGCCTTTAAATTCTAGTTGCTCGTTTTAATCTTCCATCATTTCACATTTTAAGTCCTCTTCCTTCTCATTAACCTGTAGATGTGGAAGCTTAATCAATTAAATAATATTTTCAGACAAATCATTGCCAGAGTTTCATTAGTCTACAATAATTTTCTTTGGAGTCCCCCTCTCATCATTTCAGACAGTAACTAGGACGGCTCTGATTAGCTGAACTTGTTTGACTTGAATGGTGTTCTTTTGTTTCAAATAAAATGTACAGCAAAACGTGCAGAGTTTGTACAGTTACATAATAGATATACAGGAGAAAGATGGCTATGGCTGCTACACAGCTCAAATACGTGATCATCAGTTTAATGGGATTAATATCCTGCTCAGGGAGTGTGGTGGGATTCAAACCAAAGTGTCAGCTTGGTTCCCTGTGGCAGGCCCTACTTGGCCGTCAGATCCATGGCCCCATAATCCGCCTCACCTAGCGCTGACTGAGGCGTGGTCTATGGGGTCCCTCGGTGCCATGCCAGGCCCTCGATCTGATCACTGAAAGCCAAACTTGATGCTTCCCAATTCAAGATTATAAATACTGGGTGTTTGCAGAGGCAAGCTTATGGCCCCAATCCCATGGAAATTCTGGTTAGAAATGGTGAATTTGCCAGTGGCTGTCTCCTGGAGCCTGTCTCGTTGTTTGCTGGTGTTTGTGAAATTTATTCAGAAAATTTACATTATTTTCTGTTTTCTATTCTTGACGCTGTTGCTGAAATAGACTCCAAGTTCCATGAAAATCTTACCATACTTATTATTACTGACTTAAAGTGAATTAAACAAGGAAATAGCAATTTAGATTCTTGAATTCATCTTTTAATAAAAATGAGTTCACATAATAATGTAATTTTGTTTAATGTTTAGAATCTTCTCTTATCACCTGCAATGAGCTGATAATTTTGCACCTTCCTCTATCTTTGCAGAGGTATTTCTTATAAAAATATTTATAATGTGTAGTACTTTGTTCTTGTTCATGGATTATTTATAAAATTTCCTATCCTTCCCAGGACTCTTTTGTACCCATATTGCCCTCTGAGTGAGCTGATCTCAATAAAATAAATGAAAGCTTGGGGATTTCTCCAACTGGTGACGTATCCCATTTCCTTCCTTTTAACATTTTGGCTTTCAGGCAAATACAGATTGTATTGGCAATTAAAACCATTAACATGGATAAAAGAATGAGAACTACCTAAAAAGAAGATAGTAAACAGAAATGCAGTTTGTGTGTATTTAAAATATTTCACTTCTTGGTAAAACTCAACCAAGATGGGCTCTCATTTTTGCCATTTGGTTCTAACCACGCCACTGACTGGATCAGGGTCTGACAGGAGTTGAATCAGAGGAGCAGAGACCAGACCTCTACAAGTGGCAGGTGGATCCCGGACCCAGCCTGATCCTGTGTATTCAAACGTTTCTAAGCATTCAAAGGTTTACTCCTTCAGTTTATAAGTACGTAAGTGGGACCACAATGACGTTGAAATAAAAATATTCCAAGTTCAACAAAGACTTTAATATTTACTCATTTAACTCACTAAATGTTTCAAATTTCCTAGTTATCAAATACAATGAGAAATGGCCCTCAGTATATATTTTGGGCAATATGCAGAAGATAATTATTATTTACCCCACTTAAATACCACATTTATCCTGCCTAAGTCTCATGGATTCTCTGGGCCTCAAAATTTAATCCAAACTTCTCTGTCATGTCAAATATATATGTAGTATATTACAAAACAAATCTCTCAGTACATTTTATAGCAGGTCCTTCTTTGAATCCTCTTGGGTAAAATCTCTTTGAACTGCGATTTTAATTCTTAAACATACTCCTTCTGTTGGTTTTGCTGTAAGTGGCCTATTAGTAGTCAGGGTGTGAGAGGTGATTGAAGGGTAGATATAAGAGATAAGCATAGTGTTAGCGACCAATTATTTCCTTAAATTCATAATAAGTGAAGGAAGCAGTGAAAAAGGTGAGTCAGCCCACTAGCTTTAATTAATGAAGCCTTTATTCTTTATCATCCTTTGTTACCAATATATGTTGTGTTGTCTGACAAGTGTGATTAATTTTTATTTATTCAATGCATTGTACTTCACGGTTCTCAAACTCTCTTCACAGCTGTCAGAGGGGTCATCGTTGTATCCTGCGATATCAGACCTGGCCAGTCTCTTTTAGAAAATACCTGCATGCCAGTGACATGTGGCACCAACTCTATATTCTGCTGTGACTGATAAAAGCGATGTTTAAACTTTGTATATTT
>BMAO01015280.1:0-31479 GCA_019973975.1 Trichonephila clavata | reverse complement strand
TACTAAGTTTCAAGACTGTACGTCTAATAACTTAAAAATAGGAATTTAAAACGCCCCTTAAACCCCCCGCCCCGCAACACCCCTTGGGGGTCAATTTTCCCAAAACCCCTTTTGTAGCGGATATTTACTCCAGGAAAGAAACTTACCTACCAATTTTCAAGCAGGTAGGTGAAGTAGTTTAAAAACGGATATATTTATCTATTACGCCCCTTAATCCCCCGCAACGCCACTTAGAAGTCTGTTTTCACAAAACCCGTTTTGTAACTGATCATTATTCTACGAAAGGAATCTATGTATCAAATTTAAAGACAGCGCGTCAAATAGTTTAAAAATGGAAATAACTACCAATAACGCCCCCTAAACCCCTGCAACGCCACTTGGGGGTCGATTTTCACCAAACTCATTTTGTAGCGGATCTCTACTCTCTGAAAGGAATCTGCTTACCCAATTTCAAGATTGTACATCAAGTAGTTTAAACATGGAAACAATTATTATTAAAGCCCTTAACCCCCCGTAACGCCCCTTGCGTTTCGAATTTCGGAAAATCCTTTCTTAGCTGATGTCTACTCTATCAAAGGAACATGTCTACCAAATTTCAAGTCTGTAGGTTGAATAGTTCCAGAGATTTCGTGATTAGTCAGTCAGTCAGTCAGTCAGTCAGTCAGTCAGTGAGTGAGTCGCTTTTCTCCTTTATATATATAGATAAATAAAATATGATGTATTTTTTATTGCTTGACTGGGACAATTGAAATTTAAATGTTCTAAAGTTGAGATTAGTTTTACAAAATATGGGTTCGAGGATAAAATAAATCCTATGTTACTCGCTGATACTATAGCTTTCCATTGGTGAAAGAATTTTTAAAATCGGTTGAGTGACTTAGGCTTAAAAGCATAACAAACAATTAAACTGAAATTTGCATTTATAATATTATTAGGATTAGGATAACTATTGTTTAAATGTAAATAAATAATGAAAAAAAAAAGTATTAAAACTAACCGTAAACTTATAATTTTTTTGTTACTCTAATTGTTTTGTTTATGAAGCTCTTATTTATCATTTTTAAAAGTGCCTGCGAAACAGAACTGATGCCATACTTAATTAATCAGTGAGATAACTATCATAAAAAAATTATGACAAGTGTCAGCGTATTATCATGTGCGCGTAATATTATGTCTCGTGGAGAGCATCGGTCGCCAGTAACCAAAACAACGACTTCATTAGCTCAGCTTGGGATTCAATTTGGCGTTCATCTTGGCGTCCACCCGTATAGTTTCCGTTCCCGTAAGAATACGGGAATAAAATATAGCCTGTGTTCCTCGCTGATAATGTAGCTTTCTATTGGTGAAAGAATTTTTAAAAACA
Source organism: Trichonephila clavata (assembly GCA_019973975.1). NCBI lineage: Eukaryota > Metazoa > Arthropoda > Arachnida > Araneae > Nephilidae > Trichonephila > Trichonephila clavata. The sequence goes on along the minus strand of BMAO01015280.1, from coordinate 30,116 downwards.
GTTTAGTTGTTTAGGCGTGAAAGCGTAACAAACAAACAAACTTACACATTCACATTTATAATATTATTAGGGGGGATATATATATGTATATATATTTATCTTCCTATTTCTGAAATTTTTAGTTTAAATGTCTATTTTACTTATTTATTGGCGAGTTTAATGATCTTTAAGAAATATTTAGAATTATTTTCAAATGTAAGGGAAAAAATCTGATTCCAACGTATGCTTCAATGTTTTGCACTCTTTCGGATTCGCTTCATTACATTCATATAGAAGCAAAATTCTACGATTGATTGCCAATAGAGAATTTCCAAAGTACTAGAGAGAGAGAAAATATTAACGTCGCACTGATTAGCAACACGAGCTAATCATTCAACTTTTTGCGACGCCATTCACGTAATTTGATCATGTCAAGTGACGCGGAAGACACCTTAGCTGCACCTTCTCCTAACTACCACACCACCAACGGCGACGTTTGAGCTTTCGACAGATTTAACGTGCATCGCTCCCTACACGGCGGTCTTTATGTACTAGGATCGAACTCATGACACGCTAGCCATGATCCGATGCCTAGATCACTCGGCCACCGTGGCTGCTCCAAAGTACTAAAGCTAGAATATAAAAAAAATTGTATCGATCGATAATAAGTAAAATAAAGGAAGAATAATTATTGCAAAAAAAATGTAGTACTCAGTTTTGTCACACTTCTTTAAACTTTTTAGTAAATTTAATTTATAAAATGAAATTTATGTCAATTAAGTTGAATGCAGGCCTTAAAAGTTGATGTAATTTTCAAAATTACAAATTTTACAATTATCTCACTACTCAGAATAGTTTTCTAAATAGTATTTTTAGACCATTCCATTATTTACGACTGCAATCTTTTGTAAAATTTATTACACAAAGAACCTAAAATAAAGGATACCCTTTATAGAATTCCTTGCTGGATACGAGCTACTCCAGCTATCTTGTGTTTAGGTTAAACCCTTAGCAATAAAATAGTATTAGATTGTAACGTGAACTTTCCTTTTAATCTTTATTTGCAACAAGTATAATAGAACACTTAAAGAAAACACTTCATTTAAACATTCCCATCTCTAGTGAATACTTTTAACTTGTGATAGTAAGTGCATTTGCAGGTTTTATGGACTATTATCAGAACTGCTTGGGCTAAAATGGAAGCAAATAGGATTTTCCTCATGGTATCCGAAACCTGAGTCCCTAGGGTCCATTGTGTTGCCTCTTTAGAGTTGTTTTATCAACTAAAATAAACGAAATTGAACATAATATTTTTCTGATATTTCGATTGAATTATTTATTTATTTTTTGTTTGTTTGTTTGTTGGAAGTATTTCAGGAGTTTTGTTGCATTTGATAAGATATTATTCTTTATAAGTGTTGAAATGAAACTTCTTTTTGTTTTGTGTTGTTTTATTCTAGTTAATTGTTGCGTCTGTTTGTTCGTTGATTGATTATGACAGTCTTTGGTTGTAATCCAGGCACTCTAAAAGCCAAACTGTTGTTACGTTGGTGTTCTTGCCATAGACAATAGTTAAAGAGGACCACAAATCCTATAGACAGTATCAGTTATCTTCGTATAAATCTTTATGGGGTTGTTGCTAATGTGCTGCAGTTTTTACAGAATTGCAGGACAGGACAACAACTATTCTATGTTAAGCTCAGTATCGGGACAGAAAGATTGCTTTCTTGTCCTATTCTTCTGAATTTTTATGCTCCTAATGTGTCCTGTTCTAAGCCTTATCAATACACTTGCCAGGTTTCTGCTTGCATTAACTTCAGGATTTCGGTATTTCAGCTTGATTTTTCTATGGTTAAATCTTGCTTTTGCTACTGAGTTAATATCACCTAGAGTGACGAGCTTTGCAGTTTTGACGTTATTGTTAACTTGGTACATTAGCCAGGGTATTAGCCACCTCATTTTCATCAACATCATCATGCTCTGGGATCCACTGCATGGTGCACTGTTTTTTTCAAACTGAAAAGCTTACGAAGCATATGGTATATGTCAGTATTATACTTGAATAGCTTTTATAGCCGAACGATTCACCAAAGGCTAATGACCCTTTAATTCCTTTGGAGACCACTTAAAGTCCTTTAGCAGCAGGATAATACCAGACTTTTAACTGCAAACGTCAGTCAACGTATATTCTGCAAGATGTACGGCGGCTTTGTGCTTATCATTCCCATGACTCTCACCAGTGAAACACGTGATTGAGTCCCGCTGGCAAGCACTGCCACAAATGTACTCAGATGACGGACGAAATTCGGCATATGTTTGATTGAGAAAAAAAAACATTCCTCAGGGCAACATACGAGTTCAATATTTCGACACCTAGGCTCTGTATCTATATTGAATTAGTGGTAGACGTCGTCTAGGATAAAGTAACACCTTTAGGTACAATTGTGTTTTGTGCGTGCGTGCAGTCTGCTGTACTCGTACTAATCTGTGTGTGATTGGTCTCTCCCTATGTTACAAGTATCATTCTTAAAAAAGAAGAGCTTATTGTTCGTTATCAACTCTTTCTTTTTATTTTCTACACATTCTAGCTATTTTTTTACATAACGTAATTTCTTTTAGAAAAAATTTAAGATACTGTTTAGAACAGCGTTTCTCAAACTGTTGGGCGTGCCCCGTAGTGGGACGTGATATCCTACCATAGGTGGAGCGAGCATAATAAAAAGTCGAAAATAAAATATTTAAAATAAGTGTTAATTTTCTGAAAGGAAGCAGAAAAAAACTTTTTTTACCTAATAAAAATTAAATACAGATTTACGCTGTATAATATACTTACAAATGTATCAGCACTGCACAATATTTTTGATAATTAATTTATCAATACTAAATTACAAACAAGTTTATTAATTACTAGTGCTTTCCATGGGCATTTCATATGCACAATTTAATACTTATCTTGATAATTTGTATGATTTATAATTAAGCTCGTATTGTAGCTTTAACGTCAAAGTACATTTTTTGTTTTGAATTCCATATATTGTTATTGTATGGGGAAAGGAAGAGAACGATGAAAATTCTGGTTGAGAATTAGGTCACAATTCTGCATGTCTGAGAAACACTGGCTTAAAATATGATCTCCATAATGATTTTCTTAATGCATACATTTTAAAAGGTTTGGTTATATTTCTTTTATGCAATTTTGTTCTAAATTTACATCTTGATATCTATTAATTACTCTTTTTTTACCTTATAAAATTTACTTTTAGCTAACTTGTTAGGCATATTTTCGAATTTAGAGAATTTATTAATTTTAATTTCTACACACACAGTTTCTTTTTTTTTTCTTTTCTTTTTCTTGTGGACACATCTTTATTTACCCAGTTATCATCACCGTTTTGAACATTTATAGGGAAGCTTATCTGCTTTCTTCATACTTTTGCTTATTGGAGGTTATATTTTAAAGATTAATCTAAAATTTTAGTATTTTAAGACAATATTAGACTCGCTTAAGTAAACAGACTTTATTTTCTTAAAATGTTTAAGGGAATTCATATTTTTGGAAATTAATTTTAATTATTTTACAAATTTATAATTTCTTTTTTTATTTTGACCCAGTAACAGATAAAATAAAGGAAGGCTTGTATTCTTGAAACTGTATTAAACCCTGCTGTTTTAGCACTTTATCTAATAATTAATATTGTATTACTGTAGCTAATTTGTTTTGACCTGGTACTTTCTTGCTACAATACATAGTTATAAAATTTTAAACATAGTTTTAAAAAGCACTCGGGTGACATTTTTGTGCAATGTTTCAAGCAATAACTCTCTTCATGGAAAAATATCTTCATATTTCATATGATATAATATTTAATGGCCAAAATGAGTGTGTGAATATTAACATCGCATTCTTTAGCTACACGAGTGTTTTTGGCGACGGTCTGCGTAATTTTGAACCATGGTCAAGTGACGCGGACGACACCTGAGCTGTCACCCCTCTCTCCTAACTACCACAACACAACAACGGGAGAACGTTTGAGCTCTCGACAGATTTAACGTGTATCGCGCACTTACACGGTGGGTCTTCAGTGGTACTGGGTTAATGGCCAGAAAACATTGTGATTTATTATGGATAAAAATTAACCATCTACATTTCACAATTAATAAATCTAGTTGAACCCGATAAGAGTAATTTAACAGGATGCAGATGTTTTAATATATATTTATATATATATACACACACTGGTGTCCAAAAGTTAAGCATAATTGATAATTATGTGAAAAAAGAAGGAAATGTAAATCAGAATGGCGGGAAACGTGATATGCGAGTGTAAAATGGTTATAAAATAAGGAAGCAAATCAAAAGAATGACAATAATGAATTTTATTATCCAAAGTAGCAATTTGAATGAAAACTGAGCATAGCAAGGATTCACACTTTAAAGAAAAAACGAAAGAAAACATTAAATAAAATAATGATGCAGCAGTTTAATAAGGCGTGTGGTCATCTCTGACAGCTAGGCACGCTGCACGGCGATTTACCATACTTGCTATGAGATGATGAATGAGTTGTGTGCTCAAACGGTTCCAAGCTTCTTGGAGAGCTCTCTTCAGTTCTGTAACGGAGCTTGGTGGGTGCGAAAGACCTGCAATTTGTCTCCCGAGCATATCCCATACATGCTCGATAGGATTTAAATCAGGGGAGTTCGCAGGCCACGACATGCGCTGGAAGTTTTCCGTTTCAAGGAAGCCATCAATCAGCACCACTCGGTGGCAGGACTGACAGCACCTCGAAACAAGCGAACATAAGGCTCAAGAACTTCGTCTCTGTATCTTTGAGCAGTCACAGACCCCGTGTCAAAGAAATGGAGGTCTGTGCGGCCGTCCATCATGATGTCTGCCCATACCATTACTCCCCTTGATGGAAAATGATGTCTTTTCGTTATGTTTCTTGGTTCAAAACGTGTTCCACGTTCCCTCCATATCCTTACCCACCGAGAATCACTACTCAGACAAAACCAGGACTTGTCACTGAACATCACATTGGCCCACTCTCCTACACTCCAATGTTGATGTTTCAAACTCCAGCTCAAACGGGCGCGTTTATGCACAGACGCGAGGGGAATGCAAACTGCTGGTCTTCTGGCATACAGGCCAGCGATTCTTCGTTTCGTAAACATGTCCAATTGGCGTCTCTGTGCCATTATTCACCTTTTTGATGATAAGAACGTTCCTTCGCACAGCAGTTGCACGAAACTTGTCTGAACTTCCTACCCAGCGTGAATCGGTTTCTCCGCGTTCCGACATCCACCGGTGTTTCGCGCAGGTCGTAGTCGACTGAAAATTTTTTGCATAAACCCAATGTTTCTTCTTCACCCAATTAATATCTGCAAGAAATTTGGAATAATATTACGAATATTTACTCCGTGTTTTTCGCATTTTGCGATTTATGCTTAACTTTTGGACTCCAGTGTATATATATATATATATATATATATATATATATATATATGTGTGTGTGTGTTGTGAAATAACATAAAAATTGGTTAGTAATACTATTTTATGTTAAATTTTCTTATAACTTTTATAAATAAATTTAAGATTGATAACCCATACGGTATATAATTAGTGACACAGTAAAGTTTCTGCCCTAGGGCTTGAGTTTGAATCCTGGAGAAGACATGGACATTTATAAATGTTTAATGTTTGGGCGCATTGGCACCCACACAAGAACTTTTCAAGGGGTAGGGGTGTGTTCCAGGGTCGAAAGCCTACCATTCTCGTGTCATGCTCCAAAAACCCCCTTAATATATTCTTTTGATTTTGTCGATTTTTAAGAACAAAAAAAAAAACAGTAAAAAATTAATTATTGAATAAATAATTTGTAATTAATTATTAACAACAAAAACTCAGTTAAATGTTAGGTACTATATACATAGGATTATAGTCACACGAAAAAAATTATGGGGTTTGGAAGGGTCCGGATCCACCCTCACCTTGTGTGTGCAACTTCCAGGTGAGATGAAGCTACTGCAAATAGTCATCGAACTGAAAGTTCTCTGGAGAGCTTGGGGGTAGAAAAAGAGAGTCGGAAGTCACCCTGACCACTTGCCAGGATGTTCTCTTTCAAAACCGGGGATGCCACAATAAATTCCGGGATCATTGATTTGACAACGGCAACGGGGCTCGAAGTCGATTGGCTAACATTAGTAACAACAAGAATGATTGCAAATTTTTGTTTACATTTTGACTGCAAATTTTGGATTAATTCTACTTAAATAGTGTTACTTAAAAATTTGGACAGTATAAATAATTTGATTCGTCATTAGAAATATTTAATATAAAAAAAAATGGATACACACATATAAAAAGTTCAATACATTGTATTCATTAAAACGCCTACATTAGTAATAAGCACATCAAAAATTCGAAATGATCCAGAATCCTTTATAAACTTCGTCAAAAAAAAATTAAATGAATATTCATACACATTCCTAAGAGGCTAAATAAAAAAATGATCTTTACTCATCAAGAACGGATTCTAATAATATATTCTTCCGGGTTATACATTTCCTTCCCGTTTTTCATTATACAAGGGTGGCACCATTTTTATTTTATTCTCACTCTCGTTCATTTAAGCTCAATCGAGAACTGATCAAACTAATAACCTCTTTTTGTTTGGTCTATAACGCGGCTTTATTCACTAAAACGTTGAGGTTAAAAAAATCCGTACATTAATGATTTCTGCCATGTACCTATCAGGTTACTTGAATTAATTTCAATCTGATTCTTAATGCTGTGTTTGACATTCTCAATAAGTTTTCAAATGATGCCATGGAATTAGACACAGGCTGCGAAATGAAAACCAATACGAGAAAAGGGGAAAATGATATTAACAAGAAATCTTATCGAACCATAAAATAAATTATATGGCTTACACTATTTATTCTGCTAATGCTCTGGTTTCCTCGGTAATGTTAAACTATTTGTGAATCATCAACTGCAATCTTAAATTCATCATTCAGTAATAGCTGCTTTGATGATTGACATTCATCATCAGTCTTGTATTTCGAGATTATAGGAAACGTTGGCCTTCAGGCTTCAAAACAGCTTTTTGACATGCTGGATAAATTAAAGAACACAATTTGCAAGTAGTGGGGCTGATGCACGTTCACACTACAACGTCCGGGATTTCGATTACCCTTAAACGTCTGCCTGTGTCGTTTCGACACACCGCGATATAAATTATATAAAATAATTGTAATAACTAAATAATTGTAGGACTACTGTCCAGTAGACTTTAGTTTTAAGACTTTTTAATATCATTTATTGTAATTATAACACATTATGACCCTTTATATCATAAAAAAACTGACGTTGACATTATGTTTCGCAAGCTTGTTGGATCACTGCTTTGTAGCAAAATGTTTCGAGAGTCAAATCTGCCAAGAACATAACTATCATGTGATATCTATTCTGTTCCATCTCTAGTGACATATTTATCAAGATTTACTGGAATATTAACAATTACATCTGCAATGTCTTCAGGTTCTGCATTGTCACTTTCACTAAATCTTATGTCTTCATCGGAATCTAAAAAGAACAAGACAACTCGTCACCATCCGAATCTTTCTGAATAAGCTCTCACAACAAATTAGCAATTTCAGCGAGGCTTAGACTTTTTTTGAGTCATCGTTTCTGGGTATCTGCTCTGCGTAAGGTTTGAAACTTTTTTTATATGAGCATAGAAGCAAATGCTGTGAAACGAAACACATAGACACAGTGATTTTAATATAATATACTCATTTTCGCTGTGGATTCAATAACAATGCATTCAAAGTCAAATTTGAGTGTGCGATATTACTTCCGGGAGTTTGTTTTACTAATGATATCTACTTAATGAACTTTCTTTTGTTGAACGATAACTATACGTATCGATAAATTGCCTTGGTGCCGAAATAGGTTCTAGGTATATTTAATTGTAAAATTTCCCCTAATTAACCTAGAACCACAAAACTTTTTCTGTGTATTTACGATGGAAAATAATTATAATTCCCGAAAACTTTTCAAATTCCGTGCGAAAATGCGAAAAGAACAAACTAGGCAGACTCCGGTGTCCAATCGACGCCGTCGGACGTTCTAGTGTTAAAACTGCCGTTGCACAATCTCCTCCAATCCTGGAGTTTGTAGAGGAGGTGCGATTTTAAATGATTCTTTCTACTCCATTTTTGATTAAAATCAAAATAGTGAGGTTCATCGTCAATAGCTTTGAGTTACTTTGTAGTGCTGTGTTATCAAACCCTCAAAAATTTGCAATTTTTTTCTACAACGTTTTTTACTTTGATTTGTATGTCTTGTTATATTAAAACGATAAAGTTTTGGATATAATGATATAAAGGTATTTAGATGACATCTTTTATATATGCAATGATTACAAAATGACCTCCTTTGTAGCAAAAAAAAGTTTTACATTTAAAATTAATTAATGTTTATATATGTCAGCCGAAAAATTGTTTAATAATTGTTATATCAGAAATGAATGACCATATTACAAAATTTAAAAATTCCCAGATGGATAAACAGAAAATGATTATTAAGATGTCATTGTAAATATAAAACATGAACTGCGAATGAACTTCTTTGGACTGCGAATGAAAGTCCCCTGGATCGTTTCAACATTCTGTGGTGGATACCCTGGTTGCCCTGGACTTTTGCCTTAACACAGACATCAAATTTCCAGGAACTGTTTATACAATCTTCCTATACTCTAAACTATCGGTATCCTATGGTACTTTCTCCGAAATTCACGCTAAAATGTGAATAATGATACACTTTTGGCAAACTAGAGCACACAAAACCCCTTCTCCGGCTGCGATGCTATTTCCATTTCTGTTCACAGTTACAAAACCCCTTGATTACAACATTGGTAGCACTCTTATTAGACAAAAACAATGTAACAAACTCAAAATATCATATTGTATCTTTACAAGGACATATTAATTATCATTTTTTGTTTATCCATCTGGAAATTTTTTAATTTTTTAATCGATTTATTCCTGATAATCCTGTAAATTACTGAAATGTCAGTTTAAACTGATAGGTAATTTTTATAGAATGTATAGATTACAATGTGTAACTCCAAAACAATGCTATTAGTTCTCGGTTAGTTGTATAACTTTATGTTTTTTTACTTAATTTGACTTTGTTTTACAGTTATTATAAACCTTTATACGAATGATTGCAAAACGTTATCTACAAATTGATCGTATAATTTGAAATAAGTCAATTTTAGCCATGTTACATGAAAATTGAATAGTATAAGTAATTTGTGATTATTTACACAAGAAACATTTTAAACATTTTTAAATGACATATAAATTTAAATAATGCTACAATTTTATTAATCTAAAAGCATATATAAGTAACAAAAATACTTCAACAATTCGAAATATTCGAGAATCGCGTATTCATTAACTTTCTCAGAAAAGGAAAACAAAATAAATATTCATACAAACACATACTTAAGCGACTAAATAAATATGATCATTATTCATTAAAAAGGATACTAAAAATGTATTCTTCCGTTTTATACATTACCCTCACGTTTTTTAAGTAATGCAATTACGCAAAAGCTGACACCCTCTTTATTCCATTCTCTCTTCCTTTCATTTAAGCCTAATCGAGTACTCATCAATCTAACAACCTCTTTTTGCTTTGTCTGCAAACGCGGTTCTATCCACTAAAAGGTCGAGGTTAAAAAAATCTTTACAGTAATGACTTTTGTAATGGACCTGTCATGTTACTTAAATTAATTTCAATCTGATTCCTTGTGCTGTGATTGGCATTCTTAATTAGCTTTCAAAGGATGTCGAAGAATCAAAAATAGGCTGTGATCCGAATACTGATACGAGAAAAGTGATAACTATTATTAAAAGGAATCTTACCGAACCATAAAACAAATTATATAAATTCCATTATTTATTCCATTTATGTTCTGATTTCCTCGGTACTGTTAAACTATTTGTGAATCATTAACTGTAATATTACGTTCATCAATCTGTAATAGTTGCATCGATCATCACCAATATCCATCAGTCTTCTATTTCGAGATTATTGGAAACATTTGTCTTGATGCTTCAATGGAGTTTTTTTTGACACGTTACACAAATTAAAGACAAAGTTTGAGATAAAATATGACTTGTTTTAAATTGATAGATGTGTAAATTAGGCTATCATGTGTATATTGAGAATTTTTTTTAATTAATAGTAGAAAGCAATACAAAAAAGATGGCAATAGTACGGGATTAAGAGAAAAATAATTCAAAATTAATTTACAAAACGTAATATTGCCACAAAGGATTTGGATTTTTGAAAAAAGAGAAATAGACTTAATTTTGTCTAGATGAGATTCTTGACACAAAATAAATTTGTTTTTCAACAATATAAAAAATCAAAATTGACAATAATGGATAAATGAGTACTGTCATTGAATTGTAAGATGTATATTAATCCACATTTTAAAACTCCTACTCTCTCTCCCCACACCGAGGAATTATTCCAATCAAAAGATTTTGACCACTAAAATTCCGACATTACTAAAGGAAGCTGTTAAAAGCAGCTGACATTTTGTTTTCTTGTAACTATTTAGCCTGTTTCCTCTAATGGCAACAAATATTAAAAAGTACTAAGTTAAAGTTTAAAAGTATTTCATATTTTTCTTTAACAAAAATTACTTTAAATTTTAATCATAAAAGATTTACATACCTAAACTTCATTCCATTTTTGGCAGTACTTAATTCACTTTTTTATTTTATTTAGTTTTCTCCATATATACCGGAGAACATTTTCCATAGGGGTAGCTATTAAAATACTGAAAAAAAATTATTTCCCCTAGTGTAAAGGCATTCTAAATTATTAAATATTAACGTCGCACTATTCAGCTACTCGAGCGCTTTCAGGCATATGTTAAAATAAAGATTTATAAAAATATCTGGTTTGGCTTCCTATACCACATTATTTTTCCCTGTCTTATAGAAATCAAGATAGAGTAATACTTTTCAAGTTTTGTAATGTATGAGAAAATGCATGAGTAAGAAAATACATGATTGTGGGAAAAAATTCAGACTCTATAGTAATTGCAACAAAAAAAAATAATTATTGATAATAATTATAATATTTGTTAATCCAATAGGTGAATAAATTACAGAGACAAAAATGAAAACAAAACCCTTTAGATTTTGCGACTATAAAATTAATGATATTGATCGCAATTTCGAAAGAAATTTGAGTGTAAAATTAATCAGCCACAATCAAAAGGAAATTTGTATCCCTGAAGAGTTTCTGCATGATTATAATTTTTTGAAGTAGCATTGACGAAACATCATTCACCAGAGTGTGAAAAAACCAACCGTGCAAACATACAAGGGGAAATTTCAAACACGTAAAAATAAAAAAGAAACTACAACAAAAACAATTAAAAGCCAGTTAAACAAAAAAGCATTTACTAGCTGTTTCTGGCATTCCAATATCTATCATTAAGACTTCCAAAGACCGCTAAGCATTCTCCAGGATCTTTAGCATCCATTACTCGATCATTTTGCAGAGGATACAGCTCCAGGAAAAAAACATTCGAAATTCGGTCAAATACCAGAGATGCATTCATGACCTGTTTTAAGCCTGAAGATAGCATATCAGAAACTGGTATATTTTTAGAGTTTCTCGCCAAGTTTTATTTTTGATTTGTACAAAAAACTTATTTCGGTAGCTCTTATTAAAAATATATTTATAGTTATGATTTTTATTAAAATACAAGTGATCTCTCCCTGAAAAAATTGCTATATATTTATTCATTTATTCGCAAAAAATTCAGCCATTAACTTCCATTTAAGTTAAAATTAGAGAATGCCCCCACTATAAAGGTTAACAACAATTTTTTTTTAATATTTACCTAACAACTTTAAAGTATTGGAGAGCCTGGATACTTTGACGACGTGAATGCTTGAAATGCAGAGAGGGTGGGGAGGGGTCCTAAAGTGTAAGGACATTTTCAAAATTTCCCACTCTTGTTACGAAGAGTTGCTGAATAACTTCTCTTCGGTAACCTCTACCTCGCCTACAAAGAAGTCGTAGTTGATTTCAAAATAACTTTTTAACTTTTTCATGCTTGGTGGTACGTATGTTGTACCAATCATTCTTATTCGATTATTGTGTGGTGGAGCATAATATGCCACTGAAATTTCTGTAAGATGGTAAATTCTCTGAACCACCATGTAGGTCAACTCCTAGCAGTTACTTAAGTTTCCGACAAACGTCAGAAGCTAATTGTATACAATGGGTGTATGCAGTAGTTCATTCTTTGACCAGCTGTGAGTCGGTTGACTGATGTTTTTTGGAAGTGACTTTGTTATGTATTGTTAAGTGTAAAGGAGAATGATTCTTGTGATATTTGATACAAATCAAGTAAGTACAGGGTTGTAAAACTAAACTTCTGTTATTTAGAGATCCCTGTAAGCCATTTATTGGTCCAAAGAAAACATATTTGGACATCAGACACTTCAGATGTTGCGCTCCACGTTTCTGAAATAAAAATAAGTTTAAAAATTGCCAATAGATTACGCTGTGGGTCAGCACATTCCAGTAAAACATGCAAATATCCCGCATAATAACAGGAAGATGTTCTTTCCAAAATTACAGATAAGTATTGTAGAATGCCTGCGTTGCCTGAGAGAGCTCTTCTTCTGAAGCTATACTACCGCAACAGTGAGAATGCAGCAGCAGCTTCCAGGCAGTTTCACCTTCTCAAGAAACAATGACGTGGAACATTGTAAGAGAGAGCTCTTAAAGACATGATGGTAAATTTCAAAGAAACAGGACAGTTATAACAGCTGTGGAGTGAATGAGGGGGTTACAGTGGGGGTTGGCGAAAGAGCTAGTTCTGGCAATATTGCATCAAAAATTTATTAAAAATTAAAAAAAACATCTTAAAATGTGTGTTGAAAAAATATGGTCACAGTAAGAAAAGTTAAAACATCAATTTTAAAAAAAATGAAAGTTCAATTCATCATATTAAAACATGTAAATTTTGGTGGGGCATACTTTGGTGGCCATGGAACATACTGTGGACATACGAGGTCCACTACCATCTTAATAAACAAGTGAATAACCATAATTGTCCTATCTGGGCGACAGAAGACTCCCACGCGGTACATGCTAAAGCTTTGCATGATACGAAAATGACCCTACGGTGTGACTTCACTGCTTCATTCATTCTTGGACTCTATTTCTTGAACGAGGATCCGTCTAGGACTTACCGCATGTTCTATTATTAGGGAACAGTATCGGGGGATGCTACAGACCTACGTAATTCCTACTCTCCAGAAACGAGCCTGCCAACAAGAAATCGTATTCATACACAATGGAGCCCCTCCCATCGCAAACTCAGTCCATTAGTTTTTAAAGGCAGGCATTCACAGGCACATGTGAGATCAGCTGATCTCTCCCAAAAGATTGGCTTCCACTATCACTCGATCTCACACCTTGCGACTTCTCGTTAAGGGACTTTTAAAAGATACTGTTTACCGTGAGTGTTTGACAACTGCGTTGGATTTCAAGAACAGTATTCGTTGACATATTAACAACATCCATGTTAACTCTCTCCATTCTGCGATAGAAAGCTTGATTTTCAGAATGGAGAGTGCGTTGTAAGCATGAGGGTTCTCGTATTGAACATGTTTTAAAGCACTGATTTTCATACTAAGTACAGTATGTCATTAAAAAAAGTGCATTATTTTTAATAATTTGCAAGTGGCATTGTAATTTTCCTTATTGCATTATTTTGTGTACGATCACTCATTAAGACCTTCATTGCTTCTTAATCAGTTTGTCTTTTCTTCACATGATGACTCATAGCGTCATCTAGTGGTTATTTTTTAAATATTTTTTTTTTAGAAACCTGGAGCGCATCATCTGAAATGACTGTTGCCCACATAATTTTTTTCTTTTCGGACTAGCAAAACGGCATACAGAGCTCTCTGAAACGCGGAAGTTTAATTTCGCTAACCCTGTACATATATTATGTAACTAAATTATCCAATATGACAATAATTAGTACCTCGCATGTGCATTATTAGTATAAAAATAATGGAGTCCAAAAAATGTAACACTAGGCTATTGAAATTTATCTTCTTTACAAATGCAAATACATTCCGCTTACTTTTTTGCATTAATGGGCACGTTTATTGTGCCAGATAGATGTGTTATAAGTTACATTTCTTTAAATAATAGTAATATTTTTTTAAATAATAGTACATATAAAATTACTCAAATATCCTGAATGAGCTATAGATCATGTTCAGGAAAAAATAAATACACTAGTCAGATTACAATATGCACATGAATTGTCTGGACAGATTAGAGGAAGTGAAAGGTATGCGTGAGATAGACAGAAAAAGTATAAAAAAAAATGATGGCAAAGAACTTTTTTATACTTCATAGACGCCTGTGTAATCTAAGAATTTGTCATCTATCGTGAAATGAATCCTCCGAAATTGAGCTTCAAGGATTTCAGAAGAGATATTTCTAAAGATATTGTCAGTTCTGCATTCTTAACTACACAAATTATTCGACGGACAACCAGTAGAAGTGTCCATTTCAAGAATAAGAAATCATGTGTGCACCAAAAAAAGATGCATAAAGAGCTCCACCCACTAGCCAGCAAGATCAGATCTACTTAGAAGATGATGTGCTACTTGCAGCCCAAAAGCAATCCAAGTTCTTATATAATGAATTTGTTATGTCTGAAAAGTTCCATTGTGCCTAGGGAAGAACGAGGAAGTGTGCCTAGGAAGTGCCTAGAAGCGTGGTGGTAGAAAATATGCACCACCTATTTTCTAAACTTTGGACACCCTTATTTGAAAAAGTGCTTAATTTTACTAATATGTACCATATTTTGCTCAATAATTAGAAGTTTGTGAGGTTTATCTTAAATATTTGTAATTATTTCCTTCTAGTGCATTATTTTTGTCTAAAATTCAGTGCATGAAGGAGTTAAAAAAGAAAACACTCCAGAAAAAACCCCAAGATCTGCATTAATATTCCGATGTAATTGCGAACCATCAGTACAGATGTCTAACAATTCTACCTGAATATATATCTGGAATTTATACAAAGATTCAAGACTGTTACACAGAGAGGAGAAACACAACTCACACTCACTCACTCATCACAAGATTTAGGGAACTGTTATAAATACAGACTGTTGTTTCTTCTTTTTTAAACAGAAATCCGTTGAGATTGCTCTTAGCTAAAATCGACTTCCAAAGATGTTTGCAGGGGCTTAATAGATAAAAATTCCAGCTTTTAAACTGTTTGACCTATAGACACGAAATTCAGAATGCGTGTCTTCACTTGTTGAGTAGAACTATTCTAAAAAAGATTTTAAGGGGAAATCAACATACGGTGGAGAGTTACAACTTTTAACAGTATATAAAGTATAAATACGTGTTTCCGTTTTAGAAATTTAAGTTCTGTTTTCTTAAAAATCAAGGAACAAGTGTTCTAAAAATGCATTTGAATAAAATCAAAAGCATAAGAGTAAGATACAGATCTCTATCTTTCTCTCAATAGCTTAAAAACATTATGCTAACATACAACACCATAAAATACAGAACAAAGAGGGTGGTTAACGATATTCATATATATATATAGAAGAAAATAATTTAAATTACTTATCATGAGATTTCCAGAGCTATTAGTCCTTCTATCTTCAAATTTGACAAGTATGATTCTTTTGTTAAATATATATCGCTAAAAACAAATTTTGATGAATATATGCCCCCGTTGCGTATAAGATATTGGGTCCGCGGTAGCCAAGTGGTCTAGGCATCGGATCGTGGCTAGAATCTCAGGAGTTCGATCCCAGTACCAACGACCCGCCGTGTAGAGGCTGGATGCACGTAAAATCTGTCGAGAGCTCAATTGGTGTGGTGGAGTAGTTAGGAGAAGGGGGTTACAAGCTCAGGAGTCATCCGCGTCACTTGACCATGGTTCAAAATTACGTGGACCTTCCCCAAAAGCCCTCGTGTAGCTGAACAGTTCGACGTTAATATTCACTCACTCACTCACTCGCGTACAAGATATTTGTGTATTTGATTAGGTAATATTTATATATTTACTAAAATATGAACCTGGGAAATATTAAGTTCTTCACAATTTCTTAAATCTATTCGAAAAATTTATTAAATTTTGATCGTTTTTTATTCTTTCTTCACAATTCTTGTATTTTTAATTCACCCGTGTGAAGAACACTCCCATACCTTATATTTCAATATAATATAAAATGACAAAAACAGCATGCTTAAAGTATAAAACAAGAAATTCTAGATCAAATGACAGCAAAATTCTAATAAAAGATATTTTAACCTTGAAGATAGAATCTTTCATTGCAGCTTGTTAAAATTTTTCACTAGTGCCGTAAGAGAAAAATGTATAAATAAATGTTAAAATATATACGTAGCAAAAGTGGAGACGTAGATGGTTTTGTATTGGAGAATACTTTCCATTGCATTTATTTCGAAACCAAGAAACACACATACATAATTCTGGTACCAGTTTCTTCACAAATTTGGTACGTCTAAGTAGAACTTTCGAAGATAGAACGAATACATCCTCCTTCTTAAACATAATTCAGTGATTTTTTTATAGTAAATGCTTCTGCTCAAAATGCAAACACAAGTGGAAAAGAAACTCGTGGTGAGAGTGAAAACTCGAATGGACTTTTGAATTCAGTTGTTTATCAAACTTGATGGATATGGAGTGTCGTGAAGTAGTCACGTTTGGTTACGAAACGGCACAAAATTGTATATTTTAACATATGGAAAAGTCGAGACATCACTTTATGCATCAGTCGACAGTTTTTATTTTTCAAAAGTGTGGCTTGAATTTTAAAATTTTATATAGAACAATATAGAAATGAAAAATAAATAAAAGAAATAGACTACAAATATGTTTGCATTTACAACACGAATCAGCTGCCTGTTTTGCAGTGATATTCGATACGCCAAATGTAGCACAATTTTGTTATTTTAATTTATAGGATGGATAAGAAAGGAATAATATCTAATTATAATAAAGAAATCTTGAAACAATTAAAAGATTTTCAATATCACAACATAATTTAAAATTGATATTAAAACTTATAACAAAATATTTCGTAAAAATGATTATTCCCAAAATTATACATTTTTTGTACACATATTCTACATTTCATTCAGATGCTAGTTAAATTTGAGTTCTCGTGTGATATATTGCATATGTCTTTCTTTTTAAAAACTTAAGCATTGGGCCGATTTTTCTTTGCGGGCAAACACTTTGCCTCCAAAGACGTTAAGTCACAGGCATATTCTCCATTCACTTTTTAAATATAACTAAAACTTGCATTGTGAAATTTAATGTAAACTAGATTTTAATTTTAATTAATTTGTAATAAACGTCGTTGTTGCTGTTGTATAAGCCACCTATCTGACGTAGTCAGTTTGAGGCCCACGAAATTCATCATGGCAATGAGCTAGAGATAAGCCTGTCGTTTTAGCCTAAGCTTTGAGCCCATGAAGGTGACATTACGATTTTGCTCACGATAGATGGCGACACTATTCAGACCCACTGATTTATCCAGCAAGTACTCCGTTTGTACTCGGTAGAGTATTTGGTGGCATCGGTTCCGGTCTGGCGTCCGATGCTCTAACCAGTAAGCTACCCACTGCCCATTTGTAATAAATAAATTATATTATCCATGTAACTGAATTTCTTTTGTTTCATTATTATCATTATTAGGAAACGCTATTATTAGGGAAAAAATTGCAAACTGGACTTGAAAAATGCCTTCCCATTTGTAATTGTATGTTTCTTATTTTAGTACTTTTTCTCTATTTCGTGTACTTTAACGACCCAATGGTACTTGAAAGATTCTGCTTGTGACATATCTTTATTTTTTGGTTTTTAGGTGCCCAAATCCAGCAATCCCAACCCGAAGGAAGATAATATCAGACTGAATATTCCAAGCGTATATTAATGTGAACTTCATGATCTCTAACCAGTGGAATATTCTTAGGGCATGATTGGATGTAGGAATGCATGTAGGATGTAGGATGCGTGCATGCTCTACCTCCACTGCTTTTTAGCACTAGAACGTTCACTGGTGTCGTTTTGACACACACACCACGGTATAAAATATATAAAATAATTGTAATAACTAAATAAATGCAGGAATACTATTTGATAGGGTTTAGTTTCAAGACTTTTTAATAATAGTTCGTTTCATTATATATTATGGACCTTTATATTATAAAAAACTGCCGTTGATATTGTATTGTTTTCGCTTTCCTTTCCCTAATTGCAGGGGAAAATTGCCCCAAACGGGTGGTCAAGAATTCTGACTTCTGTTTCCACGATCTTTCCTTAGAATCTGAGAGTGGACATATTACTCGACCAGTGTGGAATTTCGATTTCGCACGCATCCTGGACGACGGCGTGTCTGGAGGAGGACAGCCGACATTATGCGTCGGAAGGTCCCTACGCTTTGAGAATCCGACGGACAAGAAATAAAGGAGAGCCGGAAAGAAGAACCAGGAGCAACCTAGGCTTTAAAAGGCACGGCGTGAGAATTTGCGGGAGAACCGTTCAGAGGCCTCTCTAGAGATATACCATGAGAAACCCACTGCGTTTGCACCCACGATTAGAGTCGATCAGTGAACCCGAAGGACTTTGGCCCTATTACCGATAAAAGGGTGTCGAATTCCCGTGATTCTCAAGATAAGGCGGATGTTTGAAATGAGCTGAACTTTACTGTAAAAGAGACTAACTCTGATCCCAATGTCGGAACGATTGTAAAAATATTTAATTTAATTTTCTTTATAATAAATTGTTTTGATAAGCCTATTCAAGTCATCACAATATTATGTTTCGCAAATCGTGTAGTACTACTGTTTTGTCGCACAACATATCGAGACGCCAATATGACAGGAACATTACTACTATGCGATATGCATTATGTGCCATCTTTAGCGACATATAAATCAGGATTTACTGGAATATTATCAATTACATCTGACTTTTTTCAGATTCGTCGCAGTAACTTTCATTCTATCTTATGTTTGCATTGGAATCCATATTAGAGCAAGACAGCTCACCACCGTCCAATTTTTTCTCAAAAAGATGCCGCAACAAATTAGCAATTTCATCAGCGCTTAGACCTTTTCTAGGAGTCATCGTTTCAGGTAGTATGCTCTGCACAAGGCTTAAAAATCGAATGAATTTTTTTTATCTGCAGATAAGCAAATGCTATGTAACGATACATTTAGACACAATGATTTTAGTAATCTGACCTATTTCCGTTGTGAACCAATAACGCTTCATTCAAGGTCAAATAAATGTGCGGTATTATTTTCGGAAGTTTGTTTTACTACTGGTATCTACTTAATGAACTATCTTTTGCTGAAAGACTGCTATTTATAATAACAAATTGCATTGGTTTCGAAGCGACATCAGCGGACGTTCTAGGTATAATTAGTTGTAAAATCTCTCCTAATATTAACCTACCCCACAAAACCTTTTATGCGTATTCACAATGCTGAATGATGAAAAGTCATGAAACATTTTCAGATTTCCTGCAAAAATGCGGAAAAGGGAACAAACTAAGCAGGTTCCAGTGTCCAATCGACACCGATGAACGTTCCAGTGTTAAAAGAGCTCAGTGGTAATTGCGAGACCGAAAATAAAGTGTCATTCCTTGGGACACCAACCATACCCTTGTGGTATTGTTCGGTTAACTCTTACATCCGAACCCTCTTGTCTACCTGTAAAACAGGCTAGATGTGTAGGGGGAACTGGACAATCCACAGACATTATTTCCAATCTAATTTGACTTATTAATTCTTATTAACAATTATCAAACAGACACAATACAATTTTAATTAAGGTATATGAATTATAGTAAAGTGCGGAGGTGAGATTCTATAACACGGAGATACTACTACAGACCCACAACTGAATCTAAGATAGCTTAAATACGCTCAAATATAACTACGTCGCACACTAATAACTAGCTTCTACTTAATCAAGTGCACAGTACCGGAACCTTTAATACATCGGATCCTACACGGGAAACTTCAGGCACTTTCTTCGGCTGGATCAAATGACGATGGCTCCACGTTCTGTAATCCTTAATTAATTCCACTGCTTTTCAGTCTTCAACTAATAACTAATTCTCAAACTTCTGTTAAACTCCTATTTGCACACATCTAATGTATCAACTTCAGCGTGTCAACAAATCACTTCTTTCCTTCTTTTCTTACTTTCTTTCTTACCGTCAATTCGCGAAAACCGAATTTATATAATATACCTCATTTACATAAATCACGTTCACTTACTCGATGAAATTTAGTTGAATTAAATATTTTTTTAAATAAATAAGAAGGTAGTAGTGGAACCGCGTATAGATCCGTCGCACCCCGACATTGTACTCAAATGTTTTACTTTGTATATCGTCATCCGAGGTGCTCCTACTTTCTATTATCATTTTTCTCGCTTTATGTTATAAGTATCAACTCAAACTAAGTATTACTTAATGCCCCTTGCTGTCTCTCCCTGTTTGCCGAGTTTCTTACCTGTCTGTCCACTTCTTCGTATTGCCATTGAAAGTCTTGTAGTGGAAGGATTAATCATATTCTTTCCCCTCTTGCATTAATTTCAGAAAAAAAGTTAATATATTAAAATGTAAACAACAGTACAGGATACATTTAAGAAATTCTTAATGAAACATTAAACATTTCTAATCATATGTTTTTCTCACACGTTTTAATCTTGTAAAATTAAGGACAATTGAGTGTATATAAGTGTCATGATAAGTGTAATATCAGTACCTGAAAGATAAAAACATATACAAGTTAAATTCCGATATTCATCATGTGAAGTTATTGAAGCAATTTAAAATATACAAGTTTTAAAAAATATTGTAATAGATCATTTTGTAACGCGATATTTACTTCAACAACTCCCTTCTGATTATTTTAAATTTAAACAACTTTACACAATTAAACCCCTAAGCAAAATCATATTGCCCCTTCTCAAAAGAGGGAACGTAAACATTTACAGTACAAGTGATAAACAATACTAGCAATAATGCTAGTTTTATATCTCCTTCCTTCACAGCTATACTTGGAATAAAAAGAAGTAAATAAGATTATCCTTACTGTCTACGCTAAAGAGGATTCTCTTGGGTTCATTTTGTTATTTTTCATTGTTGTATTGGGGCATCAACAAGAAAACAGCCTTCAGCACAGGATTTTATCAGATTTTCGATTGTTCGGATTGTTTTCTATTGGGAACGTTCCAGGAAACGGTTATTGTTTGATCTACTTCTAGTTCTTTTAAACTTTTATAGACGATAAATCTTTATGATCTACAAGGGAATAACTCAAGAGAATTGGGAAGTTTTTCAAAGTTTCGTGCTTTTTCATTCTGAAAGACGAAAGTGCAAAATGGCTCTATGTTTGATGAAACTTCCCCCATAAATCTCACTTTACTTGATTATTTGATTATTGTAATGGAAAGAAATCTGATGGATTATGCGCCATAATAAGTTTTATGTGAAGTTCTATACACTATTGTAAATATATTTAGAGCATAGAATGCTCCATATCATAAGCCCAATTATACATTTATCCATAGAGATAAAAAAATGGGTGTGTGCTTATGACCCAATGATAGAGATAAAACCTTTTGTACGAGTATTCCATGAGGACAAGCAATACTAGCTTCTTCTTTGCTCATGAATCTTGATTCAATTCATGACAATTCATCTGCGTTCAGCTTTTCTCCATTCCCAATTTCCTTAAGAGCGTTGGAAAAAAGCTTTGTCATCTTGACTCATAACTTCACCAGATCATAAAATTTCAAATCACGCCATGCTTTTTCCACGTTATTCTGCGTTTTATTCGCTTATAAATCAGAGTTGCTGTAACTGATGGTAATTGTTTAAATCACCATTTAATGGTACATATAGTTACCAAAATTATTTACAAAATTACCAGTAATATGTTTCAGACATAGATATATTTGCTCCAGCAGTTCTAGACCAATCACACTCATCTCATAGATGATTACCACTCCGACATACTTAAGGCGATATAGTACCCTAAAAATCATTAAGAGTAGTCGGTACCCCCTATTCCGCTAATGTTAAATTGAGCATTTTTATGTACCTTTTTCTCAGAAACTATTAAATGTACAGACTTAAATTTTTTTTCTGTATAATGATTAGACTTTTTTATTTAAAATGATGGGAAGCTTTTTAAAATATATTGTTTAGTTTTTTTTCAAAATCATTCATCGCAACAGTATCACTATGATTTTTTTGAAAAATGTCATTTCTTTTCACGATAACTGAATTTTACAAAAATATTATGGGAATATTAATAAAAGCTCCGTTCAATATATATAGTTAGATATCAGTAATATTCAGTGAAGATTGCAAGTGCTTCCGTTGAATAAGTTCTGAGAAAAAGGTACACGCATTTTTAAAAACACCGTTTTGAGATAATTGCATTTTTATTATAAAATGTCACTTCATCAAAAAAATTATGAATTACAATCTGTATTTGCACTATTTTTTAAAAATATTAGCTTATTCTCAATAACTTTTAGGACTTTTTCCTTATTTCTTTTACTTAGATTTCTCAGAAAATACATATATAGCATTTTTCACTTTTAATCTATCGAGATATATTATAGCATTTGCATCATTTTTCTCAAATTATGCATCAATTTTTGAAGAATTTTCTGTTCTGATACATTATTGTCATCCAGTTGATTATTAGTCATCATAAATACCATGTGAAAATGTGTCAATACATGAAAATATGACTTTGGTAATACATCATTATACGACACTTCGAAAAGTTTCATTATTGTTTTATAAATTCACATGTAAATACAATTTCTTAAAGTATCAGAATTAAAAGGATTCTTAAAATATTACGTAAATGATATCCAAAACAACAACAAGAAAACTGATTTTATGTTTTCAAATATGAAATTTGTGTATTTTTTGGTATGTAACAAGTTTTGTGCAACAAAAAAGATCATTGCATTTTGGGATATATTTATGAAACTTTTACTAAGAAACTATTGAACACAAAGCTTGAAATTTTGTTTGTGCATTAAATAAACATTTATCTTTATACAGAAGTGAAATTTTTTTAAAAATTTGAACAGCCTGTTTAAAAATGTAATTTTTGCACAGTAGAATAATGAATTTATAAAAGTTTTCCTTTTCTATGTTACGACAAGTGCTTTTTAGCAAAATGTCTGAGGAATATCTCAAAAATTTCACTTCAATATACACAATATATATAAAATATAAAATAAAAATTTCCATTTGATGCATAGAATAAATTTATAGAAAAAGAAGACACAAATTAAAAAATATAATCTTTATAAGATACATGAATATATGACATTTCGAAAAGTTTCATTAGTGCTTTGTATATTCACATGTAAACACAATTCTTAAAGTATCAGAATTAAAAAGTTTCTTTAAATATTACATAAATGATATCCAAAACAACAAGAAAATTGTTTTTATTATTTTTAAACATGAAATTTATGTAATTTTATGTGTATAACAAGCTTTACAGGCAACGACAAAAATCATCCCATATCATCACATATATATGCGTACTTTTTCTCAGAAACTGTTAAATACTAAGACTTCTGATTTAGTCTGAATATTATTAGACTTTAATATTTATATCAAAGTGAGATATTTCAAATATATTTTTTCAAAACCATGCAACACACAAATATTACTATGAATTTCTTGAAAATTTTCATTTTTTTTCTACGATAAATGCTGTATGTTAAAATATTTTTGGAAAATTTATAAAATCTCACTTCAGTATACATAGGTAACATATCATTTATGTTTCATTGAAATTTTAGATATTTTGTAAAATTTACATCTATTATCACAAAATTTCTATAAATTTTAGAAGAATTTGCAGCATTTATGTATTACAAATATCAAAGTAGAGCATATATCATCATAAATATAATGTGAAAAAATGTATCTATATGGTTTTAGTGTGCATTTGAAGAAACATGATTTTACGTCATTCGAAAGTTTTCATCAGTGTTTGTGTTCACATGCAAACACAAGTTTCTAAACTTTTATATTTCAAAGTTTTTTAATTGGACACATTATTTCTTAAACAGCCAAAATAAAACTGTTTTTAAATAGATATTTATATTTTATGTATTTAACCACTTCTTGCAATGACAAATGTATTACACATCTGATTTTTCTGTACAATTCATTCAGAAACTTTTAATATTTAAGTTTAAAACTTGCTTGTAAGAAAGATTTATATTTTTCTAATATATTTTTTTTTTAAAAAAATTAGTTTTTTTAAAAACAGACTTTTATTTATCATCACTTAATTTATTCAAAGTTGCTTGTTTTTTGACACATGTGCTCTTAGCTAAATGTTTCTTTTTTTTTTTAATATTTTCAAAATATCACTTCAGTATCCACAAGAATGCATGAGGAATATCTAATGTAAATTTGCAGCTTTTTTTCACATTCAGTAAATTTAGAATTTTTTTATTATTTTTAAAAAGTAATTTTAAAATTATAAATTATGAAAATAGTAGTTTAAAAAAAATCATACCTTGTGAAAGTAAATTTTTAAATATTAAGAAATAATACTTTAAAACACTTGGAAACATGTTGTAAATAGAAATCCTGCCTCCAAACTAATACAGTTAATCGAACAGTCAACTGTTATCTAAAGTTAATTGCGTTTGAATAAACAAAAAGAATTGCTTCAGGATATTTAAAAAGCAAATGTCTGTCAAAAGGGGGCGTGGCCCTCCTGTTGATGATGTTTAAAAGTCATTTTGTCATACTTCTAATTGAAAATATGGGATATATGTCGTATCCCTAGAAAGGTAATGGAATATAGATTTCAGAAATATCAAAAATTTAAAATCGATCATTTCATGATTTTTACCCTACTGACTGCCCTTAAAGTGTCGAAAATTTTTTATTGACTTGTTTGATTATTCAAAGCTTTATACTAAACATTCCTGGAAAATTTCAAAGATTTACCTACATTTTTTATCAAGTTATGGAGCAATATTTCGTGATGGACAGCAAATACCCCGGCTACATTTCAGATTACCTGCTAGAAAAGAGTCTGATAAAAAATGAATTAATTATTTTTCTAATGCGCATCAATGAGACTGAGATTATATATGCAGTAATAAATCATTTTAAGAAAGAATTGGGCAATTCATGCAAAAATTCTAGTTTGTGAATTATTTACTGAAGATCAAATGGATTTGGTCAAGATTTAAAAGTTGTGCGTGCTTTTTATGATATTATTGTGAATGAAATTAAAACTTCAAAACGGATTCTCCCAAAGCACAAATACTAAATCTCATTTTGATAACTCAGATAATTAAAAATCTAAATCGCAAGAATAGAAAAACTCTCCCATTTTTATATATTTGTTTTTTGGTGATATATATGTATACCCTGTGTGCGAGATTCAACACTTTTATTATTAAAGTTTTTTAAGATAGATATTTAAGCAAATGCACATATGCAGTTCTTAGATTTTGATATATTTTACCTAGAAATTGCTATTTGATGTTGCTTTCATTTGTGTACAATATTTAACATGTGAAGGCTTTTAAAATCATGGAAATAAAAAAATAAAGGCATAAACATCTATTGTACATGTTGTGCAATAGCTCTGAACATGGAATTAGCTTCGAAGTGTGTATATTTATTTTTTTATAATTATTAAGATAAAGTTTTATGAAATATTGATATTTCATTCGTTTTCTTCTATATATTCATTATGCCAGTATACTGCTTAATTGTTCTACATTTGTGCAATTTTTTATGGTGAGCAGTTTTAAATAAGCTAATTAACATTTCATAAAACTTTCAGACTATCCGATGAATATTATATTATGATATTAATGGAATGAAAACTTCCAACTCATATTTCTCCATGTTGAAATTTTTTTTGTACATATATTATTATTTAAAACTGTAAGGCTTTTTTTGATAATTGAAATATGGGTTTGAAATTTTTTATACATGTTCTGTTTTGTAAAACTGTGCATGGAATTAGCTCTAACATGTTTAGTACTTTTTATAAAAAAATTTCAAACTCAAAATTAATGGTTTTTTTTTGAGAATTTTTGGAAGTTTAACTATAAAAAATTAATAAAAAATTAAAGAGCAGCAGCACAAAAAAGCCCATGCACAGTTTTATGTAGTATACTATAAGGTAATTGGATTAAAATGTTTGAAAGAAAAGAGACATATTTAAACAAGATATCAATCATTGGCATGGCCAAGTAATTTTAGCGCGTTTTTCACATGTTGTATTTTACAATAATGCAACTAATGAGCTGTTTACTAACAGATAGTAGTACTGTACCACTCCTCTAAAGGTACTACTATTGAGCTGAAAAGAAATAATGACACTTTACACTATATATCTTATCACTTTACAGTTTAAAAAAATAATTAAATTAAAAAAGTAAAATTAGAGCCTTTTATACTTGTTTTCTGAATTCGTTATTCTTTCGGTTCCTCATTTTTGTGAAGATTTCCTCCAAAATGCAGGTAAAATTTTTTTGAAAAACTTTTTGCAAACAATAAATTTACTAAGTAAAATTTGAGAAAATTTTGTTATAAACAAGCGAAATTGAGGAAAATTTGTAGGAAAATTCGGGAAAACTATGGGAAAATTTAAAAATGATTCGGCTCATCTAGGACACAAATGCGACCAAATGCCGAAAACCCTAGGTCAATGGTTGCTTATTGGCTGAAAAAAAGGTACGACAAAATATAGAACGATGACGAAGACGAAATTTGCGTCCTAATAGCGATTTTGTTCCACTACGTGAAAAACGCGCTAAAAAGCCTTAAAAATTTTAAAAAACGTTAAAAAATGTTCAAAAAATTTAAATTTTGCAAACATTTTGCAACAGATTAATAATTTTTGTATAGAATTATTATTAAATATTTTAACCTTTAAAAAATAGAATTCAAACCAAATATCAAATGTTAAAAATAAAAAAAAATTGTGAAGATAGTACCATATTGCCTTAAACAAGGATCTGTATTGATGTGCAACTTCTATAGTCAGTGCTTACAATTTTCGCATACATAATTTCATAGCAGTGTGAATAGTTATCACATCTACTGGTACAGCTGCTTTTCTATTGATGCACAAGTTATATAGGCATCCCGGTATCCATCGTGATCAAAATACCGATTACACCATTTAACCCTAAAGTCCATTACCATTTTAAAATTCTGTAATTCATTTAGCATAGTATGTAGAGAGGTAGAAATTGATGCTCATACTAGAAAAAACCTGGATTTTTACTGAAACCAAAAACTAATGCCTAAAGTGGCCACTATATGACACTGGACAGATAAACGTCAGTGACAAAGCATGGAAATCGTTTATAAAATCATGTATCGTGGTCAGACAGGAAACAGATGCACTGGCAATAGCAGCATGTTGTCTTAACCATAAAAAGAACTGTTAGTAAAGCTGTATTAACAGAATGAATCTGTTACTGCAGCCTTACTATCTCTTTTCACCGGAAGAAGGTTGTGAAGATCCCTTTCGCACATCGTTTAGTAAGGATCTAGCGCTGCACAGAAACTCTAGTCCATGATTGTTCCCCCCATTCTCCAGACCTCAATACGTGTGATTATTGGTTGTGGGGTTTTCTGAAGTAGAAAGTCTAATTCACGATGGCAACCAATGATATTGTTGCAAATGTGTATGAATGTGTGCTTAGGTATGCTGATTATTCTGAATGGTTTTTCGCCTCGTTGTCTGTGTTTGGAAATAAAGTTGTTTTAGAATGATGTATGAAAAAAGGTTTAATTGGATCATCGTATGCGTTTCCAAAATGTGGAAAAAGTATGGAATTGAAGGATAAAATCAGTACAGCGATTTTTCAGTTTAAAAATGCTATTTTTTAATGGATTCCCTTCCGCATACTTGAAATTCACACTTCAGCATTGCGTGTTGTGGTAGGGTTGCTACTTCAAAACACAACGTGCAAAAACACGCCAAATTGGCACTTTTTCAAAATCTCGCCAAATAGTATCCGGCAATTTAGCTCAGTCGTGAACAACCAATTAACAGTACACCAGTTTTGAGTAAAATTTTTTGCTCACTAAATGTTACGATGGATTTTCCATCATCATCTAAAGAAGGGTTAAGTATGGCCTACCATAAAAGTTCTAACGTAATTGTAATAAGTTGAATCTTAAATGTTCAATCTTGAAAGTTGTAATCTTACTCTTGCAGAAACAGACAAATGAACCTTCTAAAGCTAGAAGTTGCCATTTCATAAACTTTATACATCTTATGACAGAAAAGGCAAAACATCTGTGATCGAGAAAAAAAAGCAAAATCTACTGATTTTCATAACCTGATTCTTGAAAATTCTTACTTTTTTCAGAAAAATGCATAACAGTATACGTTATTTTGCTTGGAAAATACTATGCGAGTTTATTCTTAAAATGCAATGTTAAGAGATGTAAAACTAAAAAGGAGAGCGAAAATTTGAATAATGCTTGTTTAAAATCGACTTTTTATCAAGAATGGTGGAGTAAGTGTGTCACGTTCGATATTGGGATGTCAAAGTAAATGTGTTTTTTGTCGTGTATTTTATATAAATGTACTAGTATATTTCTTGTCTTGGCTTTATGGTAACTGTGGTAGTATTACTCGCATTGCATATAAGTGTAAATAAACAGCTGCTAAAAATGGAATAAATACAATTGTGGCAACCTGAAGTGAAACATATACTTGGATTTTATAAAAATGCGATACCTCTGCTCTAGTGGTTTTCAAAAGTTTTGATTCATGGAACCCTTAGAATTTTGGTGCGTGTTAACAGGAAACCGCATTACACATACAGAAAAATATATCTTAAAATAATATTTAAAGTAAATCAACGTGTTATTATATATAAAGGTCTTTAAGTAAAGACAATTAAAAAAAGTATTTTATTTGCCATTAAAAAATTTAATTGTAATTTCAATACAATTTCCTCACAAATTAATAATATTTTATGATTCAAGTATTAACTACTCATGCATTTTATTTAGTAACTGGAATAAGTGCTTGTATTTTTTTACACAGACTTTCAAAGTTTAGGTATATCGAACAAATCTGCAAAAGTATTTCGTATTCTGCATTCAATTTATTTTTATATTTTGTTTTTCTACCAAATCAGGTTGAGAAACATTTTTCACTTAAAAACATTACCCTGGATTGTAATAAAATGTTTATAGATGTATGAGAAATCCTGTATATTTTGCATGAATTTGCAACGTAAAATTTAGGGGATTTTCATTGTAACGTCAAATATCTTGATAGGTTAGTTGCTCATTCGTTATAAGTGTTTTTTCCCACAAATGCAAAACAGGTACATTTTAAATTCGAAAAAATTGTCCTAACGAGTATAAAATTAGTTTCGTTGAACCCAGAAGACTTTACAGAAGAACATTCACGATCTAAGTGGTAGTAAATGTAAAGAAATATCGCTTTAATATTATTTTATTGTATTATGACTAGAGGGCCCTGTCCACTTGAGTGAGTGAGTGAGTGAATATTAACGTCCCACTGTTCAGCTACACGAGGGCTTTTTGGGGACGGTCCGCGTAATTTTGAGCCATGGTCAAGTGACGCGGATGATACCTGAGCTCGCACCCCCTCTCCTAACTACCACACCACACCAAAGGGAGGACGTTTGAGCTCACGACAGATTTAACGTGCATCACTCCCCTACACGGTGGGTCTTTAGTGGTACTGGGATCGAACTCATTACATGCTAGCCACGATTCGATGCCTAGACCACTCGGCTACCACGGCCACAGCCCTCTCCACTTACCACCGGACTAACCCCCATTGTGCAAATTATTTAACTGTTCATACCATTGCTCAAATTGTAAATCTGTAATTAACATATCTTATGTAGTTATATTTTTTAATATATTGTAAGCAGGGAAAACATAAATTTCTAGTATTTATCTCC
>BMAO01015279.1:0-17863 GCA_019973975.1 Trichonephila clavata | reverse complement strand
AATTACAGGAAACCACCAGATGGCGCGGATAGTAAGTCACAATGATGAGAGTGTAAAACAGGGGTATATAAGGAATGGTGGCAAAGAAATAAAATTGTTCACAAGCGATTTAAAAGCCTTTCAGTGCAATAACCGCATAGTTATGGCACAAAGGAAGCATTTGGATGATTTTTTACGTGGTAGAATTATGGACGACTGGAATGTGGACGTACCCAGCTGGAAGTATCCGAGGAACTTGGAATCGCCCAGAGTGTCATCTCCATGCTTTGGCAATGATTCCAAGATGATGGTAATGCGAGTAGATGTTACAGCACAGGTCGCCCCGAGTTACAACGCCGAATGAGGACCGGTATTTGGCAGTTACTGCCAAAAGAAACAGACAGAGCACAGCGTCAGACCTGTCTCGTCAGCAGTCTTCAGCTACCGGTACGACAGTTTTAAGGCAGACCATGTACAGACGCTTAGGGCACATTGGTCTATATGCTCGTAGGCCTGTCAGATGTATTCCCCTTACCGCAACTCACTGTCGCCTGCGATTAACCTGGAGTAGAGAGCATGCATTGTGGACACCGCAACAGTGGTCTTGTATGATGTTTTCCGAAGAGTCCAGGTTTAGTTTGCAGTCTGATTCTCGCCGGACTTTCATATGGAGAGCGCCAGGTACCCGTTACCACCAAGAGAACACCATTAACGACACCGTTACGGTGGTGCAGGATGGCTCGTTGGGGAGGAATTATTCTTGGTTCCAGAACTGACCTGCATGTTCAGAGTGTAACGATGACAGGCCACATCTATCGGGATGTCATTCTGGAACAACATGTACGTTTGTTTCGGGGCGCCATGGGTGCTGAATTTCTGTTTATGGATGACAACGCCCGTTCTCACCATGCAAACATTGTAGCGAATGCCTTCAATCGGAGGATATCACCCGTATGGATTGGCTAGCATACTCACAGGAATTGATCCAATAGAGCATGTGTGGGATATGCTTGGCAGACGAATTGTAGCCCGTCAACCCCCTCCCACCTGTCTACCGGAACTTCGGAGGGCATTGCTTGATGAGTGGTGTAATATTCCCCAAGATCAAATTGATAATTTGATACTCAGCATGCGTAGGCGTTGTAAGGCCTGTATTGCACCGTCCAGGAGACATACTCCGTATTAACCATCATACTAACCATGTTATACTGTTTTTTGTAAATAGGTTCTTTTTGAAATTTGCTCCAGGGAGTAAAAATCGCAATTTTTATTAATTATGTCAAACATATATAGCATCTTTTTTGCTCTTTACCTTTTGTTTAATAAATAAGACTTTACAAATAAGTCAAATTTGTTTTGCTTTTGTCTCTTTCTTTGCCTGAACTTCATTATCCTTAATTTATGGACATGAGTGTAGCATAAAGCGAAAATTACAATAGCTTTTAGAGAAAATGTCAACGTTCACACACAACACAATAGTTTCCCACGTAATGGTTATATTACCAAAATAAATTGTGACGGATCTATACATATTATATAAATTCGGTGTTTGGGAGTTGAAGGAGCGAAGTAAGAGGTCCAGTTAAGTAAAGTAAAGTGAAGAGAGTGATCTGTCGACACGTAGTTGTTCACAACTTAAGCGAGGTTGATACGTTTGATGTGTGCAAGAAGTGGTTATTGAAGATTGAAAACCAGTGTAATTAAATATTACGGAGCGGTGGAGCCATCGGCATTTGATCCAGCTAACAATAGTGCCTAAAGTTCTTCGTGAAGGAACCGAAGCATTACGAAAATAAGGTACTGTAAATTTGATTAAGTAAAAGCCGATTACACTGGGCAGCAAAAAAGAAACATTTTTTTTTTGTCTCAGAAAGAAAAATATGCGATTCTGGAAGCATTTCTTCTCCTGAATTCAAATATGATATCGATTTTTCTTCATCACGCAAGGTTTTCAAGAGACAGGCATTTATAATTTAAAACACTTTAATATTTTCTACATTCTTAAGTACACAATATTCGAACTGACCTAGAAATTAAGAAATCACGATTTTCTTTCATATTTCGCCTGTGGAGTATCCTTCTTAACGGTCCAACAATAATCGGCCAGCATATTAGCATTTCATTTGTCTTAATATCGCTTTTCTATCGCTGAAATCTCCTGATGAAAGCGTTCCCCGTGCTCATCGCTCACTGCACCACGATTTTCCGGGAAGAAATCTAAGTGCGAGTACAGGAAGTGTATTTTTAAGGACATATTACAGCCCAAATTTTTATAAGATGTTATAAGATCATGAACAATATCATGGTAATTTTTGCCTTTAGATTTCCCAAAAAACTGTGAGTTACATTTTTGAATGCTTGCCAAGCTGCCTTCTGCAGTGGAATTAATAGTTCCTCAAACTTATCATGCATTAGTGATCGTATTTGTAGACTCACAAATATCCCTTCTTTAATTTTTGCTTCACTAATTTTAGGATACTTCTGTTTTTAATTCGTGAAACCAGGAGTATTGCCCATGGATTTTACGAAATTCTTCATTAATCCTAGTTTGATATATAATGGAGGTAGATACACATTTTAGGATTACACAATGCGTCATGTTTCCCATTTTTTTCTGTCCAGGAATGAATGATTCGCGTTTAGGTCATTCTTTTCTAATGTAATGGTTTTTTCTGTCCCTACTATCCCAAAGACACACGCACACACAAAAAAAACAGTACTTTGTGTAACCAAGCTGCAGACCAAGAATAAGCGCAATTACCTTCAAATCACCACAAATATTCCATTCATACACTGCATATTGAAGCTTTGCCAATATAAATTGAAAGTTTTCATATCTTTCTTTCATACTAGCAGAGTGAGCCACATGTATTGATGGGTGAGTGAGTGTAGGGTTTAATGGCGCAAGAGCCGATTTCGGCTAAGCTGCGCCAATCAATTGTTAAAATATTAAAAATCATTAAAAGTACTCCCATATAAAAGTTCGCACATATATACAGCAAACAGATTTGGTGGGGGATGCCCCACCAAGTCAAATAAGGTTAAAATAATTCAAAAGAAAAAAAATATTTTTATATTTCTTTTATTTAAAAGGCAAACAGCATCTGCTAATGAGATTATTTGTCTAAGTAAGTTAAACTGAAACCACTTAACAGTACAACAGCATATCTATCACTAGAGTCATGAAATCCATTTATGCAACACATGGAACATCAGAAGACCTTGTGAGTGATGGTGTGAACCCCCCTTTAACTCAAATTTGATGAATTTCTTCCAAGAATGGGTATTAAACATCATGTTACACCGCCTCATTTTTTTAGAGCAAATGGACAAATAGAGAACAGTGCAAAACAAAGAAATTCTCATACTAAAGCTGCAGAAGGAAAAAAATTGTTTGTTTGCATGATTACAGGATACAACCAGAAAGAACATGCCATCACCAGCTGAACTACAATGGGGAAAAAGCTAAGAATCCTGCCATCCCATCCAGGCCAATTAAAACCTACATTTGATGTTGAAAGAGCAAGAGAAGCTTTGAGTAAAAGGCGCACAGATCATTAAAAATATATATATATGCTAAAGCATACAACAATTTTGCCTATGCTACATCAAAATGCTTAAGTATGATTTAAAAAATAAAAGAGCCTTGAAAGCACGGAACTATAATTCAAGTAGGTCCCAACCTCGCTCATATACAATAAAGAAGAGGATTGATGTGTTTTCAGGAGAATCAGATTTCACATTCGACACGATTACTCTGAGAATGATAATCCACGGTAGTCAAGAACTGTAGAACTCTATCATGAGTGAGGCTACTGAATACTCTCATCACTCTATATATAAGTGATGCTACTGAAATTTCTAGAATTCTAAGCCATTCTGCCGACAGTCAAATAAATGTACCACCTAAAACAAACAGAAGCAATATTAAGCAACGATTGCAAGTTCCCACAGAAAAATATAGTGAGCAGAGCAATTCTGTGGTACGAAATTCTTCGAGAAATATAGTGCAGCCTATTCGCTATAGAAACAATTGAAAGAACTCTGGCAAACACATATTTTAGTTTAATAATTAATCTAGGAGTTAAATTTAACTAAATTTTTTTAAGTAAAACTATAACTTTGTGGAACAGTTTAGATAAGTTTTTGTTGTCCTTAACAATTGGTTGTATTGAATTGAGTAAATTTTAAATAAGTAATTGTATTCATTGTGAACTCAGTGTTTTGGAAAAAAGGCATATTGGAGATATCGGCTATTACTCTACTTAATAGGATGGCACCACGTGTATTAAAACCTATTTATATTACGTAGTCTAGTAAAGGCAGGGGCCTGTTACACCAAGTGCCCCAAATTTCCAAAACCAAAGAAGGGAATTCCAACTTTCATCGACAAGAGTAAAAATTTCACCAATAATGGTGTTGCAGAGGGAATTTCCTTCACCGATATCGTTAGTGGTAATACCAATAAAAATAAAACCATAAACACCAATACTGAAACCACGGAAGGATAAAGTCAACCTCAGATTCTCCCAAATAATGATAATGATGATAGCACTTCTAAAATTCAAAATTTAATAGACGTATTTAAAATAATTTCCAATCTAGTAAAACAATTTCCCAAACTCATTAAAATACTACCAGCTCTTAAAGAATGCAAAGGTTACAAACAGCAAGCCTTTCTAATTTTAGAATCGATTATCGATAATAAATTTCAAAATTTTTTCTAATAGTTCACTCTTTCTTTAACTTAATACCTCTTTTTCTCATCACAATATTATCCCACTATCTCAATATTCTAAATTTCTCTCTGGGCCAGGCAGAATTAAATCTATAGCTCTCTAAATCAATAGCAATCTTGGATTTCCAGCACCGAAGCAAAGTTCCATGCCAGCCACCCCATTGGTCCTTTCCGTCTGAAGCCACACCTACCCCTTCCAGCCAAGAAAATCAACACCAGCCACTTTAGTTGACAGAGCAAATATGTCCGGACGTGCCGCGAATTTTTGCTTTTTTGGATCATCTTTTTGAACAACAAAGCGCTATCTATTGGCTTGGCCAATAGAATTTTTTCTAATTAACTCAACTTACTACAATCTTCCCTGACGACCCAGACCGAACAAGGACTATCCTATCCCCATTATGGAATCAAAGCAAGGAAACTTCACCGCTGACTACCTTGATTTTCACAAGACATGGGAATCCAGCATCAAGGATCTCATAACCCAGCTTAACTCAGGTAGAAATTCCGATGCAACTTTAGTAGTCTTAACAACTGCAGAAGAACTCGATGCCAAACTCAGAAAATTCCCTTCAACCTACAAGAGGAACAATCCGCAGCGCTCCTAAGCCTGAGTGACGTCCTCGACGAAGCCCGTTTCAAATATTCTCACCAGAGGAAACTGGAGATAGATGAAGCAGAAAGACTACTCCAAAACAAGATTGATGCCTGGGGCGTCACTAACAAGCCGCCAGATACCCCATTTACGCTGATACTTTACAAAAAAGGCCGGAGAAACTCCGGAGACAACACCAATGAACCCAACACAAGTGCGAAAAAACCACGCACGGAATCAACACCTATTCAGAACCAATTCGAATCCTTATCCACACATGATTCCATGGATCAATCAGGAGACGACAACAACCCCCCAACAGAAAACGTGCAACCGGAAGGAATTGCACCTGAAAAAAAACGACACGTGCCACCCATAACCATAGATAACGTGGTCAACAAGGACGCCCTGCTGAAACACTTACGAGATATGACCCGAGTAAACCTGGAAGCCAAGCTCATTGGCAGCAAATTAAGAATCTTTCCCCAAACTGCGTATGCCTACAATCACATACGCAGATACATTGCAGAAAAAGGCCTGGAAGCATACACCTACATGCTCCCTGAGGAAAAGAAGCTAAGAGTGGTCATCAGAGGTCTCCCAACCGACATGTCCCCATCTGAAATCATAAGTCACCTGGCATCTCAAGACATCACTGTTGAAGAATGCCACATAATGACCAACAAAAGATCCGGAAAACCCATGCCCCTCTTCCTCATCAATATGGAGAAAACCGAAGCAAATAAAAAAAATTTTAAAGTTACAAATATCGGTTACATGAAAGTAACCATCGAAGTCCTCAAACCAAATATGGCCCACCTCAATGCTTCCGATGCCATGGCTTTTTTCATAACAGTAAGTTCTGCTCACGCCGCCCAAGATGTGTCAAATGCGCAGGTGAACACCTAGTCAAAGATTGTATAAAGCCTCTAGAAGAAAAAGCCAAATGCTGCCTATGCCAAGGCGAACATCCGGCAAATTTCCTGGGATGCCCCATAAACCCCAAAAATAGACCAAACCAGAAGGGAAAAAAAAAGCAATGACACACCAAAAAGTATAGCAACCGTTTTTGATTCTCCAGCTCCGCCAAAAACCAACTTCTGGGAAGGGCGAAGAAAGACGACCACACCGCAACAACAGTCCAACCCAAATACTTCCAAAAACTCCCCCCAAGCCTCCCCCTCAACTACCGAACCAAGTGATGACTTCTTCAATCAGCTAAAATCCCCAGCAGTCCAGGAAACCTTCCAACTTCTAGAGGAATTTATTAGAATTGCTACAACAATCCCAACCAAATGCGGACGCCTCCTGGCCATACAAAAGCTACTCAAAGACGAAATTAACATATAAACCCTGCCTCAAAATCAAGCACTATAACAATATCCATAATTCCAATCTTCATGAAGAACTAAAACATTCTCCCATTAAAATTCATCTCAGAATTTCTTCCGAAATCATCACCCATTGACACAACGGATGCCCCATGCAGCAACGAATCTACCGATTCGAGAACGAAATCACTTCCCCCCCCCCCTGCATGCGTTTTCACTTTGAAAACTGCACCTGCCTTTTCCTCTTCTCTGGTTCATCGACCCGTACGAAAACTATCCCCCCACTCCCTGACTGCTGAAGCTATTTTTAGCTGAAGCGTTTCCAGTCCCCCGCTACTGGACTCTCTCTTTCTCCTTTTATTCAACTTAGGTTACTACCAGCGAACTGTAGAAGCCTAAAATATATAGGCTGGCTCTTAGACACTCTATATATTTCAAGTCGGACGTGCCGCTGTTTGAGTATGATCTATTGAATTACGATTTACAAAATTCAACATGGACAAACCTATAGAAATGCCCGAGTTCGAGAGAATGAAGCAGACCAGATGATGAAGTATGTAATCACCTCTCCCGTCTTTGGTGTGTTGCCAGAGATAGGGAAAATCGATTGAAATACGTCAAGGATATCCTAGAAATCCCCACCCAGTTCCCAGACCTCGACAAAGCTGATGAGGAGAAGCACCGAGAGCAAATAGCCAAATTGGAGACCGAACTAGTCCGCTTTGGGTGAGATAGCTTCGGTTTATTGCCCAATAGTAAACTGTCGCACCCACACCTACCAAAAATATCAGAATGCCAAAACAAATCCCAAGTGAAGTAGCAAAATTAAACCTAATGAAAACAAAGTAAAAGTAAATGATAAACATAAAATTAAAAATAATGAAGAACCAAAAGTCAAAAATAATGCAAGTGATCAAAATAATATTAAACGCATCAGAAAGGAGGAGTTTTAAACTCCCCAAAAAATTTGCCCGCGTAACGAAGGATCTACCCCCAGTGCAAACTGGCACAACGAAAAATAGCTTCGCGACTCTAGATACCGCGAAAAATACGGAACACAGAAAATAAAACCGTAATAATGAGAATCAATAAAAATTATAATTTAATTCTTCAAGAAATTTATAGAAAATACCTGAACACGGTCAATAAGACAACAGGAGACTATATCAAGATACAACCAAAGTCGCAAGACGATAATGATAACATCACCAAACTTTTAGAAATCAAGAAAGAACAATTTGACACAATGGACCCAACAACACCTATCAAAGTAGTGATAAAAGGACTAGCGATAAATACCGCTGTCAAAGTTATCGAATCAGACCTCACAGAACAAGGGATCAAATTTGAGAAAATTACGCAATTGCGCAAATTCTCAAAGTCTTACTCCCGTTTTTCATGGTAGAAATCAAAAGATCCGAAGACCCCAGAAAAATTTTCAAAGTAAAAATGTATATTATACATCTGTGTCGATCGACCCGTTTCGCAAGAAACAGGGCGTCACACAGTGCTTTAACTGCAATCATTTCAATCATACATCCAAAAATTGCAGGATAGCACCCAAGTGTATTAAATGCGGCGAAAATCAACGCACATCAGATTGCCCCAAAAAGGAAACTCCCACACTGCATTAAATTGCGACGAGGACGGGCACGTCGCATCACACCAAAAACGTAATAAATCCCCGAAACCAAGAAAAACCGAAAAAGCAACTAACAAATAAACTAAAAATATCCCGATTCATCCCAATACTCGACCTGTTACGGCTAATGTTAGCTATGCGAGCGTTTGTCTTAACGAAATAAACAACCAGATGGCACCACGAGATGAGATAGCTGCATCTTCCGTCAATAATTCCACCGAAAACGAAGGGACCCCCCTTCCTCAGATTCCAACATGAATTTCGGAAACTTCGCGATTTATATCGCAGAACTTCAAAACATAACCTCCAAATTCCCGGAAATTTTCCAGGCTTTGGAGGATATGTCCAAAACTAAAAATGACAATGAAAAACTAAACTTCTTACTAGGCATCGCGAGATCCTTTAATAAAATAAACTCTAAACAATCATTCAATGCATATTCATATTAAAAACCTTAAAAACTCATAGAATAAATTCCATTAAATACATCACTTTTCAAAATTCTACAACGCATAGCTCAAAAAATTCACTTTTAAGCATAAAGTCAGAAACAGACAATCAGAGAGCTCCAAAATCTATGAATCTTGAAAGCTCACTCACCCGATCGAAGCGACGGAACCCTTCCGAGACCGAAGCAAGCAACACAGTCACGAATAGCTGCCAACACATTGGGCGAGCAGTACATCCACCTGAGGCTCTCATTGGCCAAGGGAATTTCATGAAAAACTTAGCATTATGATCACAGTGTTTCCAAGAGACTTTCTTCGTAAAACCACCTTTTCTTTCTTACGTTTAAAAGCATTTAATTAATTCCTTATTTTTTTCATTAAAAAAATATTATTTTTAACTATCTGTAATATATTTTTAAAATTATCAACACCCTATATAAAAAATGGGCAAATTAATCAAAGTCACGCTATCTTTCACCTCATGACAGTAGATAAAAGCCCTGACGGGCTAGGTGCTCCAATTGAAATATCAGCTCTAGATAAGGAGCAGAGGGATATCTCAATATCCCAGTCTCCTGTTGATATTCAAGCGTATAAGGCAGGGGCCATTCCGATGTAGAACGTGAAGCATTAAGTAACCTCTGCTGATACAATAAATATCTTAAATCCCTTCTGTGGTCCTGTACACTTATATTATTATCCCATACATTGACAAGCAAGTTATTGTAGCGATTCTTATGTAAGAAAAGACAAGTTTAAAAAATTCAGCCTCACTTATGTATAAATTTAAATTTTTGAACTTAATTTTACTTTTTGTAGAAAATCTATTCAATTTTGAAAACTAAGATACAAATAGATAGAACTATTCCATCCAGAAAAGATATTTAGACATTTTTTTTTAAAAAAAAAAGGTTCAATATATTAATTATTTATAGAATATCTTAGGGTCATGGGTAGTCTAGTGGTTAGAGCATCGGACTCCAGACCGGAGGGCCTGGGCTCGATGCCACCAAATACCACCAAGTACGTACTCGTTAAATCAGTGGGTCCGAAAACCTTGTGGGTGGCCGCAGCAGAAACCACGAGTGCAAAGTCCTGGAGAATATTTCCCTCCCCTCCAGTTCCATGCCTAAATTGTGGAGGTGGAGATAGGTGGTGTCGCCATCTATTGTAAAGAAGTCCAACCTGTCTCTCAGGCTCTGGCAACTTTCATTCCTTCCCTTCGGGCAAGATACGACAACAACATAGAATATTATAATTAAAATTTACTTATTATAAATTTTTTTAAATCTTATTTTATTTCTGAAATTTTTTCAAAGCAAAAGCACAAAATGTAATACCTCTAAAGATAACTTTTTAATGAAATAAAAAATTAAATTAGAATGTTAAGTTTTGTAAAACAGCAATTTGAAGCTATCAAATACATATAGATGAATTTTGTAGAAAAAAATATTTAGGAAATTTAGTCGCTAACAATTAAAGAAGTATTACATTTTTTTTTGCTCCTCCCCCTCCTCAAAGTAAAATCTACAATAATCATACCATCAGTAATACATATGAACTTTTAAAACTGCTGTCCAAATGTTATTTATAAAGCCTTAATGTCATAAGAAAATTTGTTTACTGTATAGATGATTAAAGTTTATTGGTACCTCCAGTTTTTGTGTATTTCCCTTTTTATTTTATATATTTATCTTTACAAATGTATCTTTAATTTTGTTTTAAATTACATCATTGTGTTACCACTTACATCAGTTAGCCTCATGTTATGCAATGTGGACCATGAAGAGTTTTGCAAATAAAATAATTTTAAAAAATGTCAATTATAATCAATTCTAAAGGCAGTGGTATAACGTACACCCCCACACCGCAGTGGGGCCCAAAACCTGACTTAATTACGCCAATGTCTAAAGGAATATGTACATCTAGTGTAAATAAATCAAATGCTGGATAAATCTGTAACAACCAGCTCCCACATTCATAATCAATTCTGTTATTAACATTATCTATTCAATTTAAAACTTTTCGTAATAAATAATATAACTCAAATCGCACAAAAAACATAGCAAAGAAAATTAAAGCACAGTAAGTTATTTCCTGCTCAAAATATTACTTTCACACCTAGCTAAAACAGTACAAAATGGTCAAATAGAATATCGGATCAATTTTTTAAAAAATGTATCATTTACAGTTGTGGAAGAAATTTTGAAAAAAGGAATTTGAGCAACATAAATAAATAACCAGTACTGACATCAAAAAAGGAAAGAGAAATTTCCTTGTGGAAAAGAAAAAAAAGGAGAAAGTTATACACAAGAAAAAGTCCATGTGTAATACCAGGGTATGGAGCTAGTTCAAATAGCAAATAACACAAAAATGAACTCGATTAATAAATAGAGAAATTATCCTGCATAATTTATAGATTTATAAAGCTGGAAACAATGCAAAGATTTTCAACAAGAACATCCATAAGTTATATTTCTGATAAAAAAACTAATAACTTGCATTCACGATTAATTTCCACATGCACAGATATAATGAGCTAAATATTAAAATGCATATGAATAAAATTACTTATATCAACATAAATTGTTGTTTTAAATCATTATTTTTGATCATAGAAAAATTAATTTACTCCCAAGAGGTAAATTCCACTAACCAATTAAGAAAATATTACATTCTAGTGATTTTCAATTTCAGAAATATTGATATATTAATACTGTTGTTAAAAAAGACTGATGAAATTGATACTACAGTCCAAAAGATAGGATTCATAAACTTTTTCTGGTACCTTTCTCTGATGCAGTAAACTGGCAATATCGTCAAGAAAATCCTGCTGCAGTAAAAAAAATACAATACTCTGGATAATCATTAAAATAATACAGCCTCATTTCCATAAAAAGAAATAGAAGAACTTCAAAGGGTTACAGCTCATTTTTTTAGAAGATATGTATAGCAATTTCTTCATTTGATAGACTTCATTCCTCGTTCATTAGAACATTTAATTATATCATACAATGGCAATTCAGATTATACACTCTTATCAGATTTAGAGTTTCAATTCTTTATCAACACCACCAGCAATATTTTTCTTGTAGTCCACATCATGCTCTTGAATGTAAATTTTCTATTTTAACTTTTACTTTACCACAAATATAAGCATTGCAACAACAGATAGGTAACTAAATCATTGTGCCACATGAAAATTAATTTGTTATCAAATTATTCACATTATGAACATTTACAAAATGCTGCAATGATTATTTCACTAAATTTGCAATACAGCCCACATGAATTCATCCCAAATAGCCAATTTCAAAAATGGAGAATATTACAAACATCAAATGAATGAAACAAGTAGTATTAAAAGTATTCAAATAGAACAGATCATTGTATAAAATTAGAATGAAAGGCTTTCTGATCATTCAAAAATACACTTGAAAATTAATCAGATCAGAGGCCTTTTTTAATGAATTATAAAACTTATCTCTCAGCAGCACCTAAGATTAGAAAGTATTTCCCCAGCTTAAAAGTGATACAACATAGAATTAAGTGTCTCATTTCTTTCAGTGGTCATTTTCAAATATCAAAAGGAGAAGTTATGGATAATTTCAAAATCATTTCAAATAAAAACAGGTAATTCTTTTTTTTTCATAAAACCATTGGTCTATCACAAAAAGCTTTGGTCTATCACGAAATTTGACTGTAACCAACACCATATTCCAGTAATATTTTTAATTCATCAATTTGGCATTTAAAATTATTTTCTCAAAGATATCAATTCATTGAATGAGATGAATTAAATAGTTTATTATGCCAACAGCAAAGTCCAATGAAATTTTGAAAATCTACAACACTGTTTATACAAGCACAAATTTGTAGTTGCATATCCCTGGAGACCAAAGAGCTAAATCAGATCCATGAATTCATATATGCTAAGGAAATCTAAAAAATTTTGATTGGCTGTAAGGTCCTGTCTAGAATTCCAGACCCTCTAAAATATATTACGGGGAAACAAGCTCAGTGGTACACTAGGTGCACATTTCATGGCTCTCAGCACCACAGGTATAAGTCAATGATCTAAGATAACCTCTGAAAGCGAGCAAGTGGGATTTGGTCCAGCCAGTTGCAATCAAATATCAAAGAACCATCAAGACAATTGTTCTGATACCAGTAGTGCTGCGGTTGAAAAGACCAAGTGGACCAAAGGGACCAAGCTTTTCCCTTTGCCTTGGAAAAAGAGCTCCAAATAGGTAATAGGTACATATATATATAGCACTAGCTTTGGCCAAAGTATCTGCAATCTCATTGAATTCAACACCAACATGTGAAAAAATCCACTGGAAGTTAATTCTATGAAACAGTCCTTTCAGTTTTTTGCGAATAGTTATTCAATATCTTCTCTCCCACTGCACAAACTGGCCGAGTATTGGACATAAATTTTGCTGTCAGTTTGGCCCCTTCTTGTTTTACAGGCTGCCTCACTATGGTGATGGTGTGTTCTTGGGGGGAATAAATGATGCACATCAGTTTACTCCTGGTACAGCCACCCTAGGCATGAAGGTCATTCCATTTGCTTACTGATTCTCCAATAATTTGCTCCAACGCAGCTGATTCAGACTTCTACCTTTGGTGCCCCAAGTCTTCATTTCTCCCATTCATGACTGTACAAATATATTTTTAAAAGCAACACAGTCTTAAATTTAAAAGTTTCAAAATTATTTCATTAAAATGAAAAATCAATTTCAATTAAAATATTGAACTTGTAATAGAATCAAAGATGAATTTTTAAAATGGACTATTTAGTCACAGAATCCATTTTCAACTTCCAATCTCAGCTCCAAAACAGTTCAGTTCCTCCAATATGCATGATGTGACATTTATCAGGATATAGGTTGAACTTTAAAAAATTTGAGTTTTTGAAAAAAATGAACAGATTTCTTGCAGGCGGAAATTTTCCCATCACTTTCAAAATTTAAATCTTCATAAAAGTACACATTACCAAGATGCACCAAAAAAATTCTGAATATCAATTAATTGTTACATTACAACACAGAAAACTTGCACAATTTTCTTTTCAATCTTCGTCTTTTCAGTTTATAGGAATAGACAACTATCACCATAATCTGATAGTGCGATGCTTACACTTCTTTACGCCCTTTTACGTGAAGAACAGCTATTGGGAAAAACATGTCGGAAGTCGAACTTTTTTACGTGAGTAAAGGGGAAGGAAGGAGGGGGATGACATTCTGCAGGGTTACAGAGCAAAGCAATTTTCTCGCCAATATCGGCGCTTGCTTTGAATACGATGCCAAACATTTCATTTTCTCCCTTGACGTAGACGTATTCGCACGGTGTAAGCTGGCTTCTTGTGGAAAGT
Organism: Trichonephila clavata; assembly: GCA_019973975.1. Classification (NCBI taxonomy): domain Eukaryota; kingdom Metazoa; phylum Arthropoda; class Arachnida; order Araneae; family Nephilidae; genus Trichonephila; species Trichonephila clavata. Next base: position 3,752 of record BMAO01015279.1, on the reverse strand, counting down.
ATATTGATGATAAAAAATATCTATAACCATCTTTTTGAAATTGCAAGTTTTAGAATACATGCTACAAATTTTTTAATTATTGATTTGTTCAATATTTTTTAAATAAAAAGTTGAATTATGTAATTGCATGGTAAGTAATACGATTACGAGCAGAAAGCGCTCACATTCTTGTTTATGACTGTTTTTTGAAGCTCCGGGTTTTTAACAAAAATATATTGGATTAATTTAAATAATACGATTGATTACTCATGACCTGAAATTCTAAAAGGTTATGAATAAGTATTTCAAATAAAACCAAGAGTAAGTGATTTAGAGGCGATCTTTCAAAAATGTAATTACTGTAAGTCGGAAAGGGTAAGTAATTTGATACAGAATAAAAAGCGTTTATTAAAGTGATTTGTGTGTGAAATGCTTGTTTTCATATTAAATTTTCTGCACTACGGAATACAATGTTTAATTAATTTTATACACATTGTGCTAATAAATATTCATTGATTAGATTTTTATTAAATCGATTATTTGTTTCGCTCATTCTGTGGGTCATCAAATTACAGTTTAATCGTAAATACTTGTTTTATTAACACACAATTCAATGTGTTATATATTCATAAGGGCACAAGAGTCGAATGATAAATTAACCGGAAGCCATGATCTTCACTCTGACAATGAATCCAGTTTCTCTGATATTTTTAATACAATCCGAAAATTTTTAAAAGCTTGGTAAAAAATAAATTTATGACTAAATATTCTGTGTAAAAATAAAAGAGCGAAATTAACTAGTAACAATATTTTTTCTCACACTTGAAAGCTAAATCAGATTATAAAATAACTCATTTTCAAACAAAATTAGTATATCCTACCATAGTATAATCATATATCTATGCATATAATGTATAAACTCGACCCAATTCGTTTCCATATTTATGCCAAATAAAGAATGAAAAGATGATTTCATTACATATTACTGCTAAATGCATATTTGAGTAAGCGATTCATTTTTTTTTTTTTTTACCAAATGAAATTGGATTTTGAACTAGTCAACAATTTATTACATACTGCCTGTGATAAAGTTTTTAATTAGATGGAATAAAAATCCTAAATGTTACAAGCTATGTCTAATTTGCAATAAGTTTCTTTATAAAAGAACGATAAAAATTTAAAATGCAAGAATTCTCGTTCGATAAGAAACCATGCGATACTATCTTATGGTTCCTTTACTAAAATAACTATATTAAATGACCGAATTTAAAAAAAATTCCCTTATTTAAATGCGTACAAAATGAGCGAAAAGGTTGATTGAAATATTTTTTACCTTATAAACAGTAGAAACTACAATTTCACACAGTTATTTCGTTACATAAAATTATTTTAAATATAAAAAAATTAAATCGATTCCTACTTTAAATGGATGATAGGAAGTATTTTATTAACGGGAGTTGAAAATTTTAAGATAATATATATAAATAAATATGTATACATAGGGGGAGAGTGAACTAATAGTTCACTGCATTTCTAGTTGATGCATTTCTCTATGTTAAAATCATACGGCCAATTATTTACAAATTACTAAGAGCATTTCTAAATTTATTTTTATTTAAGTCTTTAAAAATACAAAGCATATGTTTTTTTAAAAAAGTGGTCAGAATTTTTACAAGATTTTCCTGCAGTAAATTTATTCCTTTCCAATTTAAAAAGAGTTTATCCATAGAAATGTATCTAATTATAAAACTGATTTTATTTCTAAGCATGACCTGTGCCCCTCCCACTCTCAGACTACATTTTCTCATGCTTTTTCGAGTTCTTAGAGCTTTTTATTAATTTTAATTTAATTTTTAGCTATTAATGTAATTTCTATTATTTTCTAAATTCAATAACTTTTTTACAATGGGCATCGGTAGAAATTTTTACAGTCATCTAAAAATCCCTGAAAGAGATAAGAGTCCGACAGGGACTAGGTGCTCCAAGCAACATTTGCCAACGATAAGCATGACCCTAAAATTTTAAAACACATTTTAACTTTATGAAACACACATTTTTAAAATAAATGGACATCATACTTGAATTCCTGTTTAATTTAATTATCAACTTCCAACCCCCCCCCCCCGTCCCTCCCAAAATATTTTTAGACAGTCATGAAATCGTGATTCTTACTGATTATTGGGGGGGGGGGGGGGAGAAAACGAGTGAATAAATAATCTTATTTTTTGTTTCGTAAATCTTCAAAACATACACATACTTTGAAAATAGTTTATTTGTTCTTCAATATTTATTGTATTACTTCTATTTTTTATTCTTCCATGTTCATTTTAATAGATTCTGAAATTTTAAAAAAAAACTACTTTTGAATCAAAGATAATATTGAATCCCCTAGTGTAGATCCATTACTTCTCATTCAATGTTAAATGCAGTTAATTGTGCCAATTCTAGTTCATAATGAAGTAAAAAAATTTAATCATGCAAAGTGAGTAAAAAAATCTGGTAAAGCTATTAATATCGCAAAATGTGTGATGACACAGATAATTTCTATCAAATTTCTACTATAACATTTTTTTTTGTTGAAATAAAGAAAATTTGATCTCATAAATAATTGCATTATACATTCACATGTATAAAAACAAACTTTTTAAAGAAGCATGCAGTAACCAAATATCATCACACCTATAACGTATATGAAACTGGAACTCTGGTAAAACACATAAATTTTTACAAATTTAGTAAACTTTTGCAAAAATTACATATTTTTTAAAACATTTTATACAACTGATAACATATACGAGTACATTTGTTATTTTGATAAATAATTTTGAAATGAGACAATCTAAAATATAGTTTACAATTAGAATATAATACATTGTTGACACATTGTGATAGTGGTTGCTATATAAATAACACGGAAACATTGGATTCGTAGATATGTGTTGCCTCAATTTCAATAGTATGCGACTGCATTAAATTGGATAAAACACTATTTTCAGTAGTTTGACCGAAAAAACCGAAGTTTATTTTGCTTATTTCACACAATTTTCATATTATTCCATTCTCTCTAATGATGGATTATATCTACTAGAAGCTGTATCATTGGCCGAGATTTATTTTTGTGTAATTTAGTTAAGAAAGAAAAAATTAAGCATTATGTAACAAAATTTGCTTAAAACGTATAGAAAATGTATTTGATATAACATGACCACGATAAACCTGGTTCCCCATTTAATTAGTTGTAATCGTAAGGGGTATATCAGGATATAGATTCATAATAAAATAATTTCTCGTCGGAAAATTGGCTCAGTTCAAACTTCACAAGAAAAGTAAAAGCTAATCTTTATAGCCTGTGTGACGTATAGTCAATGACACTAGGAATAATCAAAGAGCTCTTCTCTTCCTCTCTGATCTTTCGTAGAAATATAGAGGCTGTAATGATTACCGACACACAGCCTGTGCGTATGGACATTGTCTTGAACATCGCCCCGGCAACCTTTGACACTACAAGGAACACTCCCTATTCTGCCCACATACCGGATGTAACCCGAGCCGTGTGCGATGTTCCCAAACACTAGAGAGGGTAGGGAGAAAGAAACCCCCTGAGCGAAAGGGGATGCCAAAAAACTTCTCTCTCAAACAACAGAATTTGGACTCTAATAATCTTATTACTAAATTAACTTAAAATGTAAATTTGCAAATAATAGCCTGATGTATTAAACTTAACATTTAAATTATTCAATATCACTCTACCGTAAAAGAGATGACATCTGCTT
>BMAO01015278.1:42232-106997 GCA_019973975.1 Trichonephila clavata | reverse complement strand
TATATATATATTATTCATAAACAAGTATGGTGAGGGGCCAGTCTTGAAGTTCTGAGGTTGCAGTAGGGTAAATCAATTCATTGAGCAAATAATTGTTTGTGATTCATTGAATATATTATGGTCCATGGTTTCTTCCGAAAAAAATTGCATCAATAACGTTTATTCGTTCAGTATCCAGAATCTTTTCCGAGCTACCGTAGATTATTTATCTGGAATTACACATGTCAGAATTTTCTCACTTAATATTTTTATTTTCGTTGAAGCAAATATAGTCATTAAGTGACTATTTTCGATATATGAAGCGAAAATTCAAGAATATTAATCGCCTTCGATAACATTTCAAGAAAATAGAATTAAGAGATTACTCGACATTTTACGTTATTTTTTCTTGGATTATTATTACTACTCCAAAGAATAAATAAATTATCCCTTTCTCCTTCTACTTGAAACTTAATTTTTTCATTTTATTCTTAATATTTTTTCTTTTTGCATATATGCAAGCCCCCCCCTATAAATTTTAATTAAAATAAATCAATGATAATCTAAAAGTAATATATTTTAGTTAAATTCCATTTATTATTCATTGCTATGAATAGTTATCAGTATTTAAATAGTAAAACTAATTTGACTTTAAAATTTATTGAAATAAAATGAAATGTCTTTTAAATGTGTCTATATCCATATAAAAAAATTATACGATGATGCTTATTAAAATATTTTAAAGGCACTCGGGATCCAAAAATTACTTCCATGGCTTATTTTTCAATAAAAATTAATCCGATAATTCTTTGAAGTATTGCTTATAGAACATAGAACATCACATATTTTGGAAAAAAACACTCCACCAAACTGTATGAACCACATATGTTATTGTTTAGATTTAAGAACAGTAGTTTTTCTGTCTTCTTATCGCTCAGAGTGACTTTAAAAAGCGTTTACCTCTTACTATTAAAAGTAAGAGGTAAACGCTTATTATTATAGGTATTAGTTTATAGGAAGACATACAATTTTTTTATTAATTATACATAGGATGTATTAGTACAATGGTTCCAAATTTCAGGACAGATAGAGTAGACCTAGACGATAGGAAATCACATAAGAATGAATGATCGGAATCGCTTTTGTGGCGCGATTTTGACGACACAAAATACAAGAAAAAAAGAATCGAACAAGGGTGAAAACCTGTTTATTTTCTTAGTGCAGCAAAAATGCTGGAAAGTGTTTGGTAGGTGCACGCGATAGATGGCATTATGCATACTGAAGCAGCAGATGACGGTGCATGCGCACAGTGGGTTTTCAGCCGCGTTCGCTATCAAGCTTCTTTTAGCCTACCGAAAAAGAGGTAGTAGGATGAAACGTTACACGAACGCAGAGCTCACTGATTTGCCTCTTGCATACTGATTGTAATGGGTCCCTGATTGTAATGGACGAGAAGCGCAGCGTTTTTCGCTCAACCTTACCTCAGGAGGCAAATCCCCAGCCATGTCATCTTTGCATACCTTCACCAGAGATTGGTCCTTCAACTTGGACTCCCAGGATCATCAGCGAAGAGCCAAACAACGAGGAAATGGTGCTGTATTTGATACAGAACAATCCCAGAACCAGTTTGCAAGTTATGTCCAGTCATGCCAGAATTTCTCATTTGACCGTTTCTCGTTTGATCCTGCATACAACGCCGTGCACCTCTATTACCCCGACATGCATACCTATTGTCCCTTTAATGTTTTTTTTAATTTTTTTCTGTACTAAGGATAATAAACAAGTTTTCTTCTCTTATTCTTGTCTTGTTTTTCTTGTGTTTTGTGTCGCCACTTTTGTGCTGGGAAGACGTTTCCGACCATGCATTCCTATGTGATTTACCATCGTCCAGATGTACTCTATCTGTTCTGCAAATTTGTAACTGATGTAATGATACGCAATGTAAAATAAATCTTTGTTGTGAGTAGTAAAATAGCTCCTACTGAATAAAAACACAGTTTTATAACGGAATTTTCTTTATTAACAAAAGTAAATGAGAAGTTAAATTTTGTTATATACTTACTATTATATCTTAAACTTCTGTGCTAAATCCAAAATATATTAAATAAAATGTTTCTTGCTTAATTGAAAACTTCTGAATCTAGCAAAAATAATAACTGAAAATATAATAATTTGCTGTAAAATAGTTTTTAGAAGTTGAATTGAATTAGTTAATTCAAACAAAACATGTAAATAGTCTAATATTACGTTCCATAAAGAAAAAGTCTTGTTTAAATATTATTCAATATTAAAACATTTTTACAAATTCAATTATATTTACTTTGTATTAATTTTGTGAAAGCAGAATTCTTAACTAATATCATTTTTATAAAAATACATTTATAGTTGGTTATTTAATAATCACAAAAAAATCATTAAGAAGAGTTTCATTTTTTTTAAAGTTATAATATGATGAATTATGCAATTTTCATTTTCAAATTTAATATTTATTTGCATTTAAAAAATTTTGTACATGTGTGTTTTTAATTAAAAGGCTCACTTTAAAAGAGTTAATGGAAAAAATGTATATGAGGAAGAGAGCTTACACCATTGTTATTTTTCTGAGCTATCGTAACAATTATACACATAAAACTATTATTTGAATATAACATACAGCATTTGACAATTAATAAATATTCTAGACTCTATATATTCTCTACACTAATTTTAATTATTTTAATTTTTAACTTACGTCTTTTGTCTTAGATTTCGGAAATTTTTCGATTGTTTTGTATATATATTTTGATAAGGAAAATCCATTATACATAACTTATTTCGTCTTTTTTATAAGTTCGGTCAATTTTTATAATATTATTTATCTTGAATTAAAAATATAAATTTTAATTCTGTCAAAAACAGAACTTTAAGCAAAACCTGAAAAAAAATTCTTATTTATTCATTCTGTAATAAATAATTCACAACAGATAGATATAATTTTATTCTAAACTCAGCCAAATTTTTTCCTTTTTTATAGAGTTAAAAACAATCGAAACAAAAAAAAAGTATAACGTTATCCGCTACAAAAAGTCTCATAAAGCCTCCGCGTAAGGTTAATCTAAAGTAATAATGCAATTTGTATTACTACTAAATGTCAAAAATTTAAAATCAGCACAAATAGTCTTTTATATATAATTTTAAAAATTCTTAAAATCTATATTAATTATGAAATGATTTTTTAATTCGACATTTTAAATTGGAAATATTATGATGGATCTCATTCAATTTATAAAAAATGTAGTATATTGTTTGTTAAAAATGAAAAAAACAAGAACTAGAAGGTTATTATATTTTTTCTGCATAAACATTACGTTGGAGTATGTAAAACACATTTATCAAATATCAGTCAAATATTTAGAGTTCCGAATGAAAAATAAAATAATAACAATTCTGAGTAGTGATCTAAAGAAGATCAGCGCTTACGTTGAAAACTGCGAAGAAATAATTTTACATAAAAATGCTTTTCCTAAAGCATAAAACCAACACACGCACACAACTTGTTTTTATCTTTTAAAAAACTGAAATAGCATAGACTTAAGAGAAAATTTTTCTAAAAAATGTTGAGCTTACAAACATATATTTTGAACATACTTCTTCCTCAGTACATATTTTTAATCCCCTTTACGATATAGTATTTCCATGAAAAACGAAATATCTATTGAACTGTACGATCAGCATATATAGCCTCTTGAATTATTTGTTCACTTGCAACTGAACTGCCTTTTCTATATTCCATTTTCTTTCTTAGTCTGACAAGGTTCTTGAAAAGGTCCAAATGGACAATAGGAGCTTGAGTTAAGAGACTCGTATGTATTGAGGTACAATACAAAGCATGAAAGAATGCACTTTAAAGGATTTTGAACAGGGCTGCGTAGAACATCATTTAAATAAAAAAATCCTCCACATGATTCGAGTGAAATGGCTAAAGTGTTCTTTTTACAAGAGTTAAAGGTACTTTAGGCCACAAATATATTTAAGAGAAACGTAATTCTTTCTCAGAAACTTGACTAAATAAGTCGAATATTTTATTTTCAGATTCAGCCATCTGAAAAGTATTTTTAAAAAACGTTTTAGTAGCAAATCGATGGAGATCCCTACGATTTCTTATTATTTTTTATTTCATTCTTATTACAGTAATTTTTGGAGTAACAAGTTTACTAACTTAAGAATTTAAGAATTTTTAATATAAACGTTTTGATGATAAGATTAAATAAATTTCGAAAAAACTAATTGCTTAAAATATTGGATAAATATGTATCACGTTTTTTGTAAGTCAAAACTACTTACCAAATTTTGAAGTAATTTAACTGAAAAAGAAGTACCCATCAACTGTTTTTTTTTATTTCTTTTAGAGGTATGGAATATTTTATATCTATGCTTCAGACAAAAAAAAATGATCTTAAAATTTTTCAATATGTATGTGTATGCGCTAAATTAAAATTTTTAATGGTTTATTTTGTTTTCGTAACTAAACAGAATTCCATCAATGTTATATCCGTCTTCATAGTTAAAATATTATGAATTATATATGTGTGATACATTTGAGATACAGTTAAACAAACACGCATAGCATAATAAGTAGTATAAATAGGCACATCCTTTTAAAATTATTTAAAAACAAGCACTGAAATATATAGAAGTTACGCTTTTTCATTTAAGCACATAATTAATTACCGAAACCTTTTTTTTCGACTTGCATTTTGATGACAAATGCAATTGATTAAGAACTACTGATTTTCGAATCAGATTTTACTCGCAATATGTATTATTTTTAAAAATTAAATTGATTATTTATGTTTGAAGAGCAAAATTAAGAGTAACAAAATAAACACCATTTACAGATTCATTTTATCAGTTCTACCATTTATTTAAAATATTCTAAAATTTTTCTCATGGTTTATAGTAGAAATAAAGTTCCTTCAATATAAAAGTGTTTAATTAAGTTATTTGCTAACGATTAAGATTCAAATTAAAATTAATTAAAAATATCAGAAAAAATTACGGTCTTAAGAAATTATCTAAAAATGCGCCGAAAAGAGCATTTTCATGCTATATATTATTTAGTTATTCATAATTAAAAAAATCTGGTGTCTTTCATGATTTTCTGATCTAGCAAACAATGAAAATATATTGATGCTGTAATCACAAATATAAATAAAATAATAAAAAGTAGAAAATATTTCAAAATTCCTACAAAATTTAACTGCTTGTTTATAGTTTCATTTTCTAAAAAAATTAACTCATTGTTTTAATTTACTCCTTTCTCATTTTGGTTTTCGTTTTCTTGTAAGATTTGTAGTTACAGAATTCGTTGTAAGAATTAATAATCGATATATTCTATATCATTAATTAAAATTATTGAATAAATAACTACACCACTGACTAAAATAATTAAATAATGCGAGTTCCTTTTATTAGCTCAATAAAACATATCATTATAAATCTGTTTATCTCTTTCAAGCTATTTATGAACATTTTAGCTATTCATCAATTAATGATATGGAGCGTCTTAAGACGATGAAAATTGTTCTGCCAGTTTCCATTCTTATAATTATAATTTTAATTTAGATTCCCGAATCGACATTCTCTTTTGAATGAAATACGATGCTTGCTTCCGAAATTAAAATCTTTACACGAACAGAAATTTTGTCTTTGAACACTGCTTCAGAGTAGAATTATTAATAACAATCAGCTTTCATAATTATTTATTATTTGTTAGAAGCATTTGTTACTAGGCTCTCTTAATAATTATAATGAATATTTATAACGGCAGAATTCCATCGTAATGTTATAATTTCAGTTATAAGTATAACCAAAGAGAATAGGAAATTCAATATTTATAGAATTTCTACGTCTATTTGCCATGCTCATGATTGGGCGTACTTTTATTGAATATAAGGTCATGTAAAATTATAACACATTAATTTCATTAATTTATGACTATAATGAGAAAACTGAGAAAATATTTTGCTTAACTCAGTGCAGAACATCATTTTTCTTACAGCTAGTTATGCTAATTTATATTAACATAATAAGAAATTGAATAATGCATGTCTTACAATACTATTCATTATAAAGTTGTTTATCTTTTCGATATGTTAATATGAAGGACTTTTATGTACTTTCAAAAAAAGGTTTATTTCGAAACTTTTCATCAAAAAAATACTTAATATTGAAAAGTCTTTATTATGTTAGATAACTATTCGAAAGGAAAAAAAATTGTGTAAATTTTGCTTAGATTTACAAGAGCAATAGTAAAACAAAATTTATACTGTTTTTTTTTTAATAAATTTTAGTTACTTTAAATACTGAAAGGGAACAAAATTGTTTAAAATAAAAGGCAGGAAAATTTTACTTTTTGTTTTTAGTATTTTTCTATCATTTAGTGTTGAATTTAGAGTATAATTTCTAAACTTTTACAGATTTTTGCGTCTTTAATGTTTTTACTTTGATTAATTATGATTTTTTATTGGCCATTATTTAAAATACTTACTAAACATCTTCATTCTTAAAATGATTTATAAATTCTATATTTTAAAATTCATATTGTAAAAAAAGTAATGCTAAGTTGATGAACTTTATTTTCTATTAGAAATTGAGATATGATGAACTTAAAATGACTGAGACTCAAAATTCAATCACAAAATTTATTTATATCTATCTATCTATATGTTGAGTATATATTTATATATATACAGGGACGTAGCTACCGCCGTATCAGCTGTATCAATGATACGGAACACCCCTGATACTGGAGCCCCAACATGTCTAAGTAAAACTCGTAAAATGTTTGCAATAATCCCATTAACAAAGCTCCCATTTGCAAAAAGGAGCCCCCAAGGTATTTTGATACAGGGCCCACTTAGGATTATCTTCGTCAATATATATATATATATATATATATATACGTAAGAATATGCAAGCGAAATATCTGATTTAACAAAAGAGATACCTTATAAGCACTCTTAAAATAAATAAAATATTAATGACAACAACAAATGCAAATTATTGTTTCACTAAGAAAGGAATGAAACTTAAGTTGAATATATTTCGGTGCAGATTTATTGAATCCCCATTGTTGCCCTAAAATGAACACAAGGAAAATGTTTAACTCGCAAACTTGAAACACGATCATTTAACGAAAATTACATCTAAGCTGGCTCTCTATTTTAGTCATACATTGCAGACTGATGTAGAAACATTCAGACTTGTTAGAGCAGATAGATCACAGGTCACAGATTCAAGACCAGAACAACGACAAAACTAAACTCAGTGGTGCAACAACACATGAGGACAAAGCCATCTCAGTTTTCGTTACCTTGGACGCTGAAGTGCATGAGCAGATGATCCGATCAGGTGGTCAGTCTGATACGAAGGCCCCAGTATTTAGTTACCAAGCAAGCATGATACTCATTTATCAACCCAAAAGGGGTGAAAGGCTGAGTTAACCTTGTCCAGTCTGTGGCGTGGAGACCTGATACACTACACTATAACAACTATTATTTGGTATTAAATTAAAATAAGAAATAATTTAGGTGAAACAAATAAAATTAGTAATAAAAGATGAAATTAAGTAAAATATATTTGAATTCGCATTTTTTTATATTCTTTTTTTTTATTACTATGGGAAAATGACTGCAACCTAATGATGATAAATGCTTTATTTAACAAAATGAAGGATGAAATATTTAAAATATATTAGACACCAAAGGAGAACGCCTTCCTCCTAAGTCTAGAGCTTAGCGTCTCTAACGTCCGTCTGCGTCATTTCACGTGTGTCCTTCAGTCGGACATTCCTGGCGGGGTGTGACGTCAGTGTGGACTGCTCCACCCTAAGTAACAGGGAGAGGGGTTGTGACATTGCACATATCCAACCCTACATTACTGGACCATTTTTTAATCCCATTACACGTAACAATACCGGGGGAGTACAAATGATGAACTCGATTTTAAAAAATCCTATTTTTGTAACTATTACATGTATTACAATAAGTGATACACGAATAATATAAAGGGAAATGTACCAAATTCTTTTTTTCCACCAATGATCAACAGCGCATTCCAGATCTCTGTGACTGAAATCCAAATAGGGCGGCAATGACAGAGAAGAGTTCTTGTGTAGTAGAGTATACACGGGATTTTTCAGTTATTTCGGTGCAGCGTGCATTTACAAATCGCTATGGAAAGAAAGCCCCATCCAATAAAATCATTCTACGATGGTATCATCAATTTAAGAAAACAGGTTGCTTGTGTAAAAAGAAAAGTAGTGACCGCACAAGCGCCTCGGAAGCACCAATGGAGCGATTGAGTCAGAGTTTACTTCGAAGTCAACGGAAGTCTACGAGAGTTACCGCCTTTAAACTTGAAATGCTCCAGAAAACTGTAAGGAAAATTTAACGAAACAAATTAAATTTCAAGCTATACCACTTGAAATTGACGCAACAAATAACGGAGGACAAGTAAGCATTTTTATAACAATACGAACAATTGATGGAATGATGCTACAAAATGTATGGAAAGAATTAAATTACAGATTGGACGTATGCCTGTAACAAGAGGTTCACACATCGAATATTTATAACAGAAAAAAACTTAGTATATTTCATCCATACATTCATTTATCACTTTTTGTAATACTTGTAGTAGTTTCGATAATATTATTATTTAAAATCGTGTCCATCATTTGTACTCACCCTATATATGTTCATTCTAATTTTTATGCTTGGGAAGTTGAATCTGAAGACAATTTAGCTGTTCTTTTAATACGTTTAAAAGTTAAACTATTTTCCTGATTTGCGTCGAACAGAATGCTTTTAGGGTAATAAAACGGTAGGAAAATATGCTTTTGCCAAATAGTTTTAAAGCATAACTCACAAAATAAAATAAGATCATACAAATATTTCCAATATAGATAGACAACATAGCTAACAAGAGATATTTTCTTTAGCTGAACAAATCATGCCCATTTGAAATTAAATTTATCATGATTTCTTACAATACAAATTTACACATCTGCATCACTGTGGAAGAATTTGCAATAAAGCACATTCATATTTAGTAATACTCTGATCTTATGAATTTAAAATGTTTTAAAATATATAGTAAATATTTTGAGATTAAGAGTGTATATCTCCCTCTTAAGGAAATATTTGACTGCAATTAAACTATTAACATATATGTTTGTATAACAATAGTCGGATCAACAATATTCAAAATGAAATTCGTAAAGAAATATTCCATTTCAAAGATATGTATTAAATGTATTTACTTCTGGATTATGGTACATAAAATTGTATGAGAAGAGTGTATTTTTTTAGGTTGGCTTCGCCAAATGTACCAGAGCCTTATCTAAAAGCATAATTAATTTCCAGAAAGAAAAATGATTCAATTTTCATGAAAATTTGCAACATTTCAATTCATACACATCTAATCATAATACAATGTTTATAAAATTTCAAAATATTCTAATAGAAAGTAATTTTTCATTTTAAACTGTAAAGGCATAGCTCATTTAGCGTTACGGAAGAGGAAAAAAATGTGCAACAAATTTTATACCAGAAAAAATGGATCAAATCAGATAAAAACGAGTAATATGATAAATTATACTGCTATCTATATGATAGTGAAGCCATAAAATAATATTAATATTATGATACTTTTATATCTGAAAACTATTCCAAATTCCGCTCTTCTTCCTTAATATTACGTGAAAACAGACTTAAGAATAAAGGAGTAAACTAAAAGGCTCATGTGAGAGAATTTAATAAAAGAAAATTTTAAAATGTTTTTCCTTGAATTTAATATTGAATTTTAAATTATCTCAATCATAACTAGAAATTGAATGCATAATTCCTTAATAGACAATTAATAAATTCCCGTATTAATTTTATTTAATGAAACTCCTGAAGCTCAATACAAGGTAAATTAGAATCATCTGAACTATTAATTGGAAAAGAATGTACTGGAAAAATAATTTATTTCGTTTTATCTTTCTCCTAATTCATAAAATGGTGGTAATTAGCAGCACACACACATCGAAGCTTCATCTTTCTTTAACCAGATCATAAATTTCCATCAAAAGATTAACTTGTGAAAAAAGGGAATAATTCATAAATAGGCGTGACGGATGGATCGTTGATGTAATTAGGTTGCATTGGTAAAAATCGATTAATCGAATAAATAATTGTTTGGGTCATTGGGTTCAATCTGGTAAATAGATTCCTTCTAGCAAGGTGCATAAAAGCTGCTTCTTGAAGTTCTCTAGAATAGCAATGTATTTATCATCCTACTTGAGCGAGATTTCCCAACTAAACTTTCTCACTTTGCTTTGAGCCAAACTAGTCATTAGTTAGGAAATATCCATCAAGATGAGAAAGAAACAAGTTTAGGATTATTTTTACCTTTAAGTCTTTGCTTCAGATAATTGGGGCAGGAAAAGTGCCGATTATCGGAAGCAATTTCGTGTAATTTTTATGAGTGCTGGTGAATTTGAGAGATACGTTGTCTGAATCAATAAACGAAGGAAAAAAGAAAGACTTATTTTTAATCAGTTTGGCCTTTATTTGCGTAACATTGCAATGCTGCAAATTTATGTTTATGTAACCATTAATCTGACTAAGTACCTTAAGGTATCCGAATACCCTAAAATTGGGAATTTTGGCAAAAATTGACAAATTTTTTATGATTTTATTTTATAGGCTATCTTCTTAGCTTTACAAAAATACCAAGTTAATTATTTTCCGTTCTCTAGAACAAAAACTACTTGTGTTTTAGTAAAAGTATTACTTTAAGCAAATATGTCATACTTTAAAACGTGTTTTACTCGAAATGTGTTTTTAGCGCGTTTTTCACGTAGTGGAACAAAAGCGCTATTAGGACGCAAATTTCGTCTTCGTCTTCGTTCCATATTTTGTCGTACCTTTTTCTCAGCCAATAAGCAACCAATTGACCTCGGGTTTTCGGCATTTGGTCGCATTTGTGCCCTAGATGAGCCGAATCATATTTAAATTTTCCCATAGTTTTCCCGAATTTTCCTACAAATGTTCCTGAATTTCTCTAGTTTATAACAAAATTTTCTCCAATTTTACCTAGTAAATTTATTGTTTGCAAAAAGTTTTTTTAAAAAATCTACCTGCATTTTGGAGGAAATCTTCATACTTTCTGTTAGTAAAAAGTTCATTAGTTGCATTATTGTAAAATACAACATGTCAAAAACTAGCTAAAATTACTTGGCCATGCCAATGATTGATATCTTGTTTTAAATACTCAAACGAAGCCAGTGATTGCTAAAAAAAATTTAAAAATAATTAACTGAAATTTTTTGTGTATGTTCTGTATAATAGTAGAAGTGTTTTAACCTTCAGATTTACTCACTGTTTTATTATACAATTTACAGCTCTTTATGTGAATATAATCACTGTTTTTTAAGCAATTTCATATAATAGCAAAGATACAGTGCTCTAGTTTTGGTAAAAATTAAAATACCTCTTTTCCTGAAGGTCATAAGGTCATTTCAAAAAAGAATAACATAGCAAAACATCAGAATTGAAAAATTGAAAATCTATTCATAAACTTTTGGTACATGTTTTGGCGTTTATGTTATTTTTTGTCAATTTTTACTAATTTTTTTCCCATTTTAGTAATAAGAATTTCTTTTTCTATTCTTAATCTTAGCATATTTTTCTTAAAATGTACTAAACAAATCTAAAAACAACACAGAGATACCCATATCTCCTGTTTTTTTTTAAAGTTGTCGCAAGTAGTCGGATACCTTAAATATTTCATGTAACATTCGAAATGTAAGGAAACTGCTAAGATATTTCAACTGAATCTTTTATGGCATGATGATCATAAACTTTTCAGCTCCAATGCATTTTTATAAACCTTTTAAACTATAAGAATATACATGATATTATAATACGAGTACAAACGAATTATAAATGATACCGATTAAAAATTTATTGTATAATGAAGAATTATCCATCGGAAATTATATAAAGGCATTCAAATAAATATTTTCTGCTGGGTATGTAAAATGTAAATAATTATAATGCAAGAAGCCTTTTTATATTTAACAATCATGAATAAGAACATTTCACAAGAAGCATTAAAATTGATTAAACGTTGATATAACAACCGAGAAAGCTTTGATACACCAAAAATATGATAGCGCCGCAAATGAAAATTTGAATAACTTTAATAAAGTTCTAATTATAATCTGATGTCTATATTCTTTTAAAAAATCTCAGACAGAGCTTATTCAAAAAGGGTTTAGAACTGTAGCAACTGATTTCCAAATCCCAAATTATTCTACACAAGTCATTTTTATCTCGAAAACTACATCGTAGTTAGAGCACACAAAATTAATAAATCTCCAAACAGCTAAATACAAACATTTCTTGTCAATAATTAGTCCAGTTTGTCCAGAAGTTTTAGTCCATGTCATGTAAATGAAACTGTGTAAGAATACACAACCCACACACACATACCTTTATGGAACTACTATCCATTTTCACTGAGACTTTGACTTCGTGCAAGCTCCTGGTGTATATCATATTAAATCATTACCATTAACTCTCATCAACTAGAATCAAGATTCGCCTAATTACGTAACATACACTCATGTCCATAAATTAAGGATAATGAAGTTCAGGCAAAGAAAGAGACAGAAGCAAAACAAATTTGACTTATTTGTAAAGTCTATTTATTAAACAAAAGGTAAAGAGAAAAAAGATGCTATATGTTTGACATAATTAATAAAAATTGCGATTTTAACTCCCTGGAGCAAATTTCAAAAAAAAAGAACCTATTTACAAAAAACAGTATAACATGGTTAGTATGATGGTTAATACGGAGTATGTCTCCCGGACGATGCAATACAGGCCTTACAACGCCTACGCATGCTGAGTATCAAATTATCAATCTGATCTTGGGAATATTACACCACTCATCAAGCAATGCCCTCCAAAGTCCCGGTAGACAGGTGGGAGGGGTTGACGGGCTGCAATTCGTCGGCCAAGCATTTCCCACACATGCTCTATTGGATTCAAGCCCGGTGAGTATGATCGCCAATCCATACTGGTGATATCCTCCGATTGAAGGCATTCGTCTACAATGTTTGCACGGTGAGGACGGGCGTTGTCATCCATAAACAGAAATTCAGCATCCATGGCGCCCCGAAACAAACGTACATGTTGTTCCAAATGACATCCCGATAGATGTGGCCTGTCATCGTTACACTCTGAACATGCAGATCAGTTCTGGAACCCAGAATTATTCCTCCCCAAACGAGCCATCCTACACCACCGTAACGGTGTCGTTTAATGGTGTTCTCTTGGTGGTAACGGGTACCTGGCGCTCTCCATATGAAAGTCCGGCGAGAATCAGACTCCAAACTAAACCTGACTCTTCGGAAAACATCACACGAGACCACTGTTGCGGTGTCCACAATGCAAGCTCTCTACTCCAGGTTAATCGCAGGCGACAGTGAGTTGCGGTAAGGGGAACACATCTGACAGGCCTACGAGCATATAGACCAATGGCCCTAAGCGTCTGTACACGATCTGCCTTGAAACTGTCATACCGGTAGCTGAAGAGAGCTGACGAGATAGGTCTGATGCTGTGCTCCGTCTGTTTCTTTTGGTAGTAACTGCCAAATACCGGTCCTCATTCGGCGTTGTATCTCGGGGGCGACCTGTGCTGTAACATCTACTCACATTACCATCATCTTGGAATCGTTGCCAAAGCCTGGAGATGACACTCTGGGCGATTCCAAGTTCCTAGGATACTTCCAACTGGGTACGTCCACATTCCATTCGTCCGATAATTATACCACGTAAAAAATGATCCAAATGCTTCCTTTGTGCCATAACTATGCGGTTATTGGACTGAAAGGCTTTTAAAGTGCTTGTGAACAATTTTACTTCTTTGCCACCATTCCTTATATACCCCTCTCTTACACTCTCGTCATTGTGACGTGCTATTCGCGCCATCTGGTGGTTTCCTGTAATTTACATATTCTTTTTCAAGATATGTGTGATAATTCTACTGGTGAAATTTTTTTTAGAGTTCAATTTCTGTCTGAATTATCCTTAATTTATGGACATGAGTGTATTTCCTGCCATCTAGGTCCCAACTTATATGTTCATGAGTCTAGCATATGCCCTTCAGCCAAAGTTATGTTGTAAAAAAGTCACTCAAATCAGTGTTCTTCTGACATATTCCATCAACGCCACATTTCCCGATAATGTCCTTACTAAGATGTCTGCCGTACTTCCCACATAAATTGTTTGTTGCAGTATTACTTGTCTGGTAATATTTGCTATTCTACCTAAGCAGACGTTATGACTCTCAGTCAATAAGTAGGCATGGAGCGTTGCAGCGTTGTTAATGGTGGGAAGCAATGCTATTGAAATTTTATTTTACCATCACACTATTGACACTGTGCATCGATGAATATTGATTTCGTCAACCTTTTTGAAATGGGATATTCTATAAATCTAACTCAAAGTATACTTTCGATATCAAACTATGTTAATTTCTTGCGAGCGGTTTAATCATGTCAGAAAACTTCTCAAATGTATCATTGGTGTACAAATGAAAGTCCCGACATTTCACTGTCTTTTTATACAACTTTTTTTGTGATCCTAGTGTCATCTGGATATTTACTTATTATTATCCCATGACTTTTTGCTCTTCAATATACTATATACAGCACACAAGTAAAAGGAATTATCGAAAGAGATGGTGTAATATTTATATAAGAACTCTCAAATGTATTGGAACAAGTATTATGAAAAGGGTAAGGAGAGAAAAAGTTTAAACTAAGTACAAATTCATAACTTTAAAAGATTTACAAGCA
This sequence comes from Trichonephila clavata, assembly GCA_019973975.1. Classification (NCBI taxonomy): domain Eukaryota; kingdom Metazoa; phylum Arthropoda; class Arachnida; order Araneae; family Nephilidae; genus Trichonephila; species Trichonephila clavata. The sequence goes on along the minus strand of BMAO01015278.1, from coordinate 92,122 downwards.
AAATCGTTAAAGGTAGTTTCCTACAAAAATTGCATAGAGTTTTGGTGCATGATTTTATTAGGTATATTGGCAATTTAAATGTTTGTTATGCTACAAAAACACAAGAAAAAGACGAAAAATGTGATTTATAATTTATGTTATATAGCTAATTCCATTTAACATTTTTTTTATTTCTGTTTTCATTTTTGCATTTGTTTTATCACATATTACAATTATTCCCTAAAATAATATTTTTTACATAATATTTGTACCATTTCATTTGAATTTCAAGAATTTTTTTTATATTAAAAAATAAAGATAGCTATAATAAACAGAATAATAATTTTCTAAAAATATGATAAAAACCTGGTGTATTTGTCAACTGGTATTGGAATCAATTTGATCTTGTGGATCTAAGTTGTTCAATGAGAATCTCGTTTCTTTTAACTAGAATTATAAACATTACTGTATAAATTTGTTTCAGGAAAAAATATTTATTTCTCAAATAGACACATACAAAAGAACGTGCTAAAAATCAATAATGGCTACTTTACGAATTCGAAGAGTTATTGTTCATCATCCTGACAACAGCGTAATAAAAAGATAAATTTTCAAAGCAAAACCATTATTCAAAATAAAAGGGAACATAATGGTTATGAATTAATGAGAAGCATTGCAGGTGTGCCAAACTTGATAAAAAAATTTACCATGCTGTTTCTATTCCATATATTCTTTTCAAAAGAAACCAGTTAATTTTGTAGAGATTGTTCTTCGTTAAAATAAATAAAAATATCTTGGTAATTTTAAATTTGTAGAAAAAATTCACGTTTCGATTTTTCATAACTTAATTAATTCGAATTTATCAAGGTATAATTTTCATATTCTGTTGCAATTTTAACGGTAAACAAGTAAAATTCAATTTAGTTTTAAGGTAATTTTCTGCTAGAAAAATTTAGATTATATCTTTAAACTACATTTTTCTACATGAATAAATAGGCGTATTATGAACTAGTGGATTTTAACTTTAATTTATTACGAAGCATTTTAAAATTTTATTTCTAACTTCAATAATTCATAACTTTATTATACAGTCTTCGATTTAAATTGTTTTTCTTCGAATAAAAAAATCGTAACATAAATATTTCTTCGTACAATAGTATAATTTTTCTCTACGAATTTAAACTAAACATTTATTCAGCTTAAAAATGTTAGGTTATAGATAATAATAATTAAATTACTTTTTTTCACTTATTTTGCAAAAATCTGTTACAAATATTTTTCCCCTTTCGATTATTTTTATGCCCTAAGTAATTTTTAAAAATGTTTTACTATTGGTGATAGGTTTATTTGCTTACTGATACAATTACTCTGAACTTTAATAAATATAACGATGCTGAAATATTATAGTTTCAAAATAAACAGAAAATAGATAAAATTTAATGTCAAAGTAGAAAATAGTTGGGAAATATTTCATCCGTTTTCAAAGAAAAGCACAAAACAGAAATGGCCATTTGTCTTTTGAGATGAATTAATTTATATTTGCTAATTGTTGAAAATGTCTTCAATATAAAGTCAATCTCTTTTGCAAAACTTATTCGTATAGAATATCAGCTGTTTTAAGAGTAATATATATAATATTTTAGTAAAATCAAGTCAAAGAAAAAACATTTTTAAGAAATTGCTAAAAACATCACAATTAATATACGTACGTTTACTAAAGAAAATGCCTCCTTCTAGTTAAATTCTTCAATATATTTAACTCCTTTTTTTTGCTCATTGTATTTAATTTTTTACCTATAAATTCATGCACGAAATTTTAAAAATATGCTGATTTTATTATAAAAAATATTATTACTATGACATTTTTAGAACAGTTACTCATCAATTTGAACGTTGTTTATAAAAATACACATTAAAAAGATTGATAATATGATGAAAAAAATTACTTGAATTTTTTTTTAACATAACTCCTATTATTTTGTTTTGCTGCAACTAGAGTCGCTTGAAATGCATATGCTTTGTCTACTTGGTCTAAAAATAAATATCAGGCTTTTAAAAGAACCTTAGTAAAATGTACTTGATTTAATCTGCTTGATAGCGTACAGATATATTGTGATACGTTAAAATTCATGTAAATAGCATCTAGTATTTAATAACAAAGAGTCTGTAAGTTTCTCGAAAATGAAAAGCTAATTTTGGAAGTCATAAAGAAAAATGCAATATTCTCTAGAAAACAAAGGATCAACTCACTGTTTTAACTAAATCCCACGAAAACAATTAAGGAAGAAATAAAAAATTCAAAGAAGCCTTTTTAGAATAAGATCAAACTAAGAAAAAAATCATATATATATATAAGAAATGCGTCGGCCAAAAAAGAAAAAGACGAGTGTAATTCTCGATTTAATCAACTGACATTTTACTAAGTTATAACTTCATTTAAGGGCAAATTACTACACCATAAAGGCTTACATGAAACAATGTTAGAACTAATTTGCTTCATTTTGGAGAGCTTTATGTTGTTAATTTTATAGAACAGTAATTTTCGCGTGTAGCATTTAATTTACAGGATTAGATGAGGCGTTACTAAAGTCAATATTATGAAGGAAACACTTGACATAATTTAAGAATAAAGGGCGATTTGATGCCAAATTGAATTTTCTGAGAAGAATAGATTTAAAATAAAGAATTCCTTTAAGTTATAAACCAAACTTTCTTTTCGAAAATATTATTGTAAAAACTTAAACATATATATACATATTTATATAATGGTTAATTATCTGAGATATTTAACTGTGCATATTTTTAGACTTTTTAAACGAGACAGGTAAATATACAGGTAATTAGACCATTTATTAAGATATTGCCGAGGGTATACGCTTTTCTCTGTTTAAACAATAATTCAGCTTTAAAGAATTTTACAGGGTCTTAAAATATACCAACTGTTATTATCCTGCTATTGATAACTTCGACTTTCAAATTAATATCACTACATTATTATTAGAGTTGCTACAGTTTTTATCTTTTTTTACATTAAAATAATTGTTTATGACAAGAGTAAGAATTTTGTTTTAGAACACTTGTTGGTTGTTTTGAATTGATATCGCTATAGATTTAAGCAAAAATTGTTAAGGATGCACTCACTAATTTTAAACAATCTTTCCTTCCTCCGATAACATCTTAGTTGATTAACTCTCCTGTTTTCCAAATTTATTTCCATAGAAATTTTTAAACATAGCTAAATTTAAGGTATCCGAACACGTTGAAAATGACCCAATTCAGTCAAGACAGATATTTTTGTTTTTTATTTTATTGAATAGAGCTATCTTTTGACTTTACGAAACATACTTTGTTTTGTTTCTACGCTACCTAGAGACCAAGTTACAATCCATTTTATAAAGTTAGAAAAACCGGAAGTGGGTTTTTGATCTACCAAAAGTGATAATTTAAATTGCTCAAAATCTATCATGGGGAGTCTGATAACTAAAAATATTACGAATATATTTCTATAAAACTTTTTGAACCTGATATTTATGTTATTTTCTAGAGAATGTACTAAAATATTTCTTATTGTATGAATACTTTTAGAGTTATGGCTTGTTATTTAAATAATGGTCTCGTAAAAAATGTAACAATTCTTATGATGTTTACTCAATCAGCTCTAAAATTTTTATATTTTAATAAGAAATTAAAATTTTAGAGCATTTTCTAGATAAATGCATCTAATTTGTTTTATTAATACTTTTACTAATATATGTTTAATACTTTTTTCTCTAACTGCTTTGAAGTTTTTCAAAAGTTTTGCTAAAAGTTCACTTATAGTTGTGATTTCTGTAAAATTCAGGTAATTTATTTTAAATTTTCATAGTTAAAAAGTAATATTTTTTGGTATTGAGTCTTAAAAGCGCATTTATAATGTTTTAGTATGCTATTTTGTTAAAAGTATTCCAAACGTGTTCGGATACCTTAAAGTACTCTACCCTCCTTTTCTCCGAAAGACGGGTATTTGGATAGACCTCACATTTAAACTACAATATCACTATCCACAAAATTCTGAACCTTCAATTGTGGGCAACACAGTGCAGAGCAGTTATAAAGAAAATGTTTATATATATATATATATATATATATATATATATATATATATATATATATATATATATTCCATAATTTAAAAAAACTTCAGCAAAGTATTTTATAAATTTTAAATTATATTAATAAGCTTTTATACCTTTAAACCAGAGGTAGAATTTTATAGGTGGATCAAATACACAAATGAGGTTTTTCAAAAAGAAAATTTACTAATATTTGTGAATGAGATATTTTCTGAGATATTTATCAAAATTACATAAGTGTTATTTTACCATATACTCTCCCTTAATATTACAGGGAATTGCTTTTTCCTCAATCCCTGTATGATACAAAGAACTAGGACATATACGGTGCCAGTTGAGAAAAAATTCCTCTTTTTTTTAAAGATATCATTACCCTCCTAACGCTTCGTCTAGGTGTCCAAGCAAATGGAAATTCAAAGAAGTTTAGCCCAAATTACAGAGGAGGTTCCAGTGTTGTCCGTGGACATGGTAGCTTAGGGGTTAAGGTAATGAACTCGTGGCTGGTATGTCATGAGTTCGAGCCTAGTACCTCTGAATACCCGCCATGTAGGGAGGCGAAGCACGTTGAATCTGTCGAGAGCTCAAACGTCCTTCAGTTGGTGGAATGAGGTAGTTAGGAGAGGAGTGCCAGCTCAAGTGTTGTCCTCATCACTTGACTATGGTTCAAAATTATGAGGTCTGTTACCAAAAGCCCTCGAGTTTTGCTGAATAGTACGACGTTAATATTCACTCACTCAATCCAGGGTTGTCAAATGAAGTTTCTTTGATTTTTCATGTATTACACCAGATGAAGGGGGTTATATTGACTTGAAGAAAAATATAGCGGATTGCAATGGAAAGCCTTTTGGAGGCATCCGCTGCTTTGACTTTCTCCAAATTTCACAATAGTGTGTGAGTGTGAAAGTTCTACCCGTTTTTGGATATGCAAGTTTGCAATGGAATTAACGCCATACATGACTGAAATTGTCGGCCAATATAAAGTGCTGATGCTTAATGTAGAAATACATTGAGTTTCGCACTGTTAAATATCTCAAAAAATCTGAGAGAGTGTAACATGGAAAGAGAGAAGGAGCATGTGAAACTTTGCTTGTTACACGAGTTCGATAAAACGAGTACGGCAGTCGTAGAATGTCGCAATATTTTTCAAGTTTGTGAGGTGGATACAATAGATGAAAGCATATGGCATCGATGGTTTCGTAAATTTAGGGTAGAAGACAGAAACTGGCAAGATGAGACTAGGAGTGGACGGACATCACATGTTAGAGAAAACGATATTATCCAAGTCATAAGGAAAGAACCTCACCCAACTGTACATGCATTAGTAGAGGCCTTTAACGTACACCAGACAACAATCGAGAAGCGGCTGGTTAGCTTGGGTTCTACGGGAAAGTTGTATCGTTCGGTTTCACAAAACCTGACATCTAAGCACCGAAGTGACCGAATCTCTATCTGTGTTCTTGCTTTTTCGGTACAAAAGGGCCCGTTCTTGAAACGAATTGTGGCAGGAGATGAGAAGTGGGTTATGTACCGTAACGTAAAGCGTCGTAGGACTGTGTGTCGCTTTTCTGATCCACCTTCATTGACTTCGAAATCTGAACTTCTTCCCAAGAAGGTGCTATTGAGTGTGTGGTGGGATGTGCAGGGAATAATTCAGTGGGAGGTTCCGCCACTCAACCAAACTATCATTACAGATTTCTACTGTCTACAGTTAAAAAGCTGCATTCAAATTTGGTTGAAAAGTAGTCAAGTCTCATAAATCGTGGTGGAGTTATCCTTCATCACCATAACGCAAGGCCGCATGCTTATGTCATCACTCGCCGAAAGTTAATGTGCATTCTTTGGGTGGTTTTATCTCACCCTCTCTATTCAGCTGACTTGGCATCAACTGATTATCACCTATTTTGTGCGTTAAACAATTTCTTCTGTCAGAAAATCTTTGAAAATTTTGATGCTGTGAAAACTGCCATCCAAGACTTTTTGGACTCGAAACTGTCGGAATTTTACCTCCGTGGGATTCATCTCCTGCCAGAAAAATGGCAAACGTTCAAAGATAGCAATAGGGATTATGCGCAATTGTAGTTAACATTCAATTTGCTTTTATTTTCTCTTCTTTATGGGTAATAAAAATGGGTAGTACTTTTGCACCCAATATAATATATGAACAGTACTTTAGTCAGTGAAAAACAATCTGTGTTTACACAATTCTTGTACCTAGTGAAATCCAAAAATCAATACCCAGAATTTTTCCTGCAGACATTTGAGGTTTTGTTCTTTTAGTGCAGCAGTTTTATTTTTTTGCATCATTCTAAGCTAAATCACTTTGTTCCCAGAGAAGTACGGGCTCAATTAACTTTTGCCATAAATTAAAATTTACGTCGAAGTTCATCTTCTGCTTCATAGCAATTCAAATGTCCCTGGAAAATTTTTATTATTATCACAGTATGATATACAATTAAGTTACTTTTCTGGATATTTTGTGAAATTGAAAATTATTCAGAATAATTAATTGTTCACTTCTAGAATTTATGAACATTTTCTTAACTATTTTTCATCTATCAAGAATAAAGTCACGAACTTAATAAATCTTCCTACCAGGTACATTTCGAATTTCTCGAACGACGATCAAAGGCCTAACCTTCAATTTCTTCATGATCGTCATTATTAAAAATCTTGCTCTACAATGTATTATTACCGAACTATGTATTCACAACATGTATGAAATTCCAAAAATCTGCTCAAAACTTTATTTATGTTTAATAAAAATTTCATAAATTATTGAAATTAATTAAATTTTAATTAAATTGCAGTAGGTACTTTGTTTTTACTTACTGTTCTCATGATAAATTAAATGAGCGTTTAAAGAATAAAACGATGACAAATAATTGATTGAATTTTTAACAATTAATAATGGTTCTTATGATAAAATACACAAAAATCATCAGCCGCTATTAAAGAAAATCTTGATCCCCCTTCGTATATTCCTTTTAATATACATTTTAAAACATATGTAATCGAAGCAAAGTGTAAAAAGGTCTTAAAATTTACTTATCGTTGCACTAATATAGAATACAAATAAATGAATATATTCCTTATTTATAACCATATTAATATTTTATCCCAGAAAATAATGTTTTTTAATATACAATCAAATATTAAGATTTAATTTACAACAAGAAAAAGAGTCATCTTTGAAGCATGTTACCTACTTCAAGTATAAACCATTCTGAGGTATTACTGCAATGCTCTGATTAAGGAAACAAAGGCCTAATTAAAACTCCCTTTCGAGAGGTTTCTTAGCTCGTAGCCCTTTTATATTGGCCATTAGTAGAAATGTTTCCATTACTCCTAGCAACTGAATGACCTTTCGTGGTTTCATTTTAGCTTCTCTACATTAAGAATTAATTACTTTCGGAATTAATTCTTAATGGGTTGGTGATTTCCCTTGAATTAATTATTTTCGTGTGAAATAGGCAGTAAGTCAGTGCACAAAATGTCCCTGTAACTCAACATCTGCATCTGTTCGTATAAAACTATTTACGGGTTTTAACGTTAAAAATTGCGTATATAAACCTTACATCTCATTGATGTTATATCAATAAAAAGAGAAAGGGAATGCTAAACCTCCTTCAATGAAACGAATATTATATGTTTCCGTACCAATTTTTTTCCGTAGTTTCTTAGAAGTAAATATGATTCACACACAGATAAAACAAGGTTTACCAGCTTCGAAAATTATATATGGATTTATTTTGTTTGCGAAAGGTATTTTTATATTGTAAAAGCCGCTTTCCTTAAAACACATAGTCAAAAAACTTTTATTTTATCTAAATATAAATCTCACTAATTTTAACAAATATTCTTAAATTCTTAATTAAAACAAAATTATTTACATCAATAATTAATTTTAAATTGTGGACAACTATTCAATTAATATTAAAATAGATTTTTAAAGATTTTAGCTTTCTGAAAATTCTGTTTTTCAAAAAAACGATTGATATCTTACTTATAAATTGATAAAATAAAAAAATTGCCTTAAACTGTGCTATAAACCCAATCTGTATTAAAAAACTCATTATTCTTTCACAAAAAATATATATTTCAGAATGTATTACTGATATATTTTTTTATATTCATTTGCCAGAAAGTGATCTTAAATATCCATTTGCCCATCTTCATTTTATTATCAATATAACAGTCTGTATTTAGAAACAAATTTAATTACATTTTCTCAAAATATATAATAAAATTTTCTAAATTTAAATCAGACTTCTGTGCAAGAAAACTTCAATTTATTTAATAATAGCTAAATTAAATCCTATTTCTCATAATTTTTCTCAGAGATACTCAGTAATATGATGCTGTGATTGAAATTCTTACTAAAAATCCTTATTTAAGAAATTTCTACGATTAAGGTGACACAGTATTATTCAATTGACAAAAATCGGTCAAAAAATTAAATTAAATTTTTTTTAGCTTAAATTATTTTTACATACTTTTCTATAACCTGACAAAGTTTCAAATCTCTAAACTTAAAAATCACAGAATTATTATAGTTTTTGCGTTCGTTTTTATTCACATTCCTATGGCAAATCAAAACTTTAAACTTACTTATCTCGAAAAGATGAAATAACTAGTTTGTCTTCATTTATAAAGCTAAGGCTTTTTTTCTATTGTGCCTAATACTTTGAATTTTTTTACCTATTGCTAATAGTACATGTAAGGAAAGTTTGTACGCATTTTTGAACCAAAACAATACTTATTTTTTTAAAAACAATGTAACTCAGAATTTGTACATTTTTTAAGGAATTTTCAATAAGCATTCATAAAAAGAAGTATTGTACGAATACCAATCATTTTATCGCAAAAAGCATACCAACTTTTGTTATGCATAGTTTGACGTACTTGTAAATCAAATTTCATGCGTGTATGTAAACTTTTTGTAGGAGGAGTAGCATTTTAAAATCACTTCCCAAATTTTAATTTTTTTTCGTTAAAAAATTAAATGGCTAGCTTTTTATGAAATTTTGAGCACAAAATCTGTTTTACATAATATACACACATAGGAGGCAACCGAAAACATTTTGAAAACCCTTTAGTTAAAAATTTTTGATTAAATTGTACCATGTTCCCTTAAAACTAGTAACTTTTTTATTGTGCTGCAAGTGATACTTCATTTTATTAGAGAAACACAATATTTGATCGACGTTAAAAAACATTATTTCTTAATAATGAAATAAGATAATAAAAAAATATTTATTGCTTAAGTTCAAAAGAAACTGTTGATATTCGGTAATAAGTGTTTCAAAATAATCTTTAAAATAGTTTTAATACACCGAGTAAATTCATATTATATACTTTTAGCTGATTATTCAATTTATTATAATAAGTGGTTCCTTTCAAAGTAAGGACCCTGACTTCGGACTCAATATTATTCCGTTAAATTTCAATTACAGTGGATTTTACTTAATGTGCGTAGAATTTTCCCACATAATTTTTTTCAGTTCGCTTAGAAAATCATAGTAAATTTTTGAGACAATAACTATTTGGATGTAGTTGTACTTATTATTATTCTGCATTTTTGATATTAATGTATTTTGTATGTTCTTTTATATGCTATATTTACTTTTTATTTAATTCTTAGAATTATTTTCAGTTTCTATTTTTATATGTATTTTCTGTAAAATTAATAGTTTTATTCTCGTGCTTCTTACCAACGCCATAGTCTGTATTAAGCCTTTTCACCATGTCAATGTTTTGTTTGTTTTTGCTAATTTCTATTCAATTATTAGTCTTATTTACAATTTCTATTTTATATGTATTTTCTATAATATAAATAGTTTTATTCTCGTGCGTTTTACCAACGCCATAAACTGTATTTAGCCTTTCCGTGATGGCAACGATTTGTTTGTTTTTGAGTTTGTGCAATATGTTTTCTGTGTTGAATATTAAGTTTCTGATCTGTTTCTCGCTAGGAGAGGTTCTCGCCGCATGAAGCTGCTGGTATTTGTTCTCAATCTTTGTACGCTAAATTAAAGTTGTTGTTTAAAAGCAAGAGTCATCATTTAGTCCTGCGTGGTGGTCAATAGCCAATCTTATAAATTGAAGTAGAATGTTTTTGTGATTTAGATATTTCATTTAATTTTTGTTTCTGAAAAATATATAAGAGAAATAAAAGCGAAAACTTTCAAAGTGCTATTTTTTTTTTTTTTTTTGAGAAATTAAAGAATGAATTCTTCATTTTCTCAGTGTACAATCAATCGGAAGGTGAAACATAAAGCGATTGAATGTCCAAAAGTAAAAATATTATTTCTAATAAAGCCTTAAGGCATGCTTACAATTGGGTCACTTTTTCGTATAAATCGTTCATCTTTATGTTTTTAAGACATTCCAAAAAATTTTTAAGCCCGAATATTTGTTAACTTTGAAGCCAATTATTTCATAAGGGAAAATTAAGAATTTATTTAAACCTAGATTATGATATCCATTCTTAATTTTCCTTTAGAAGTAGTGAAAATATAATTCACATTTACCATTTAGGATACTGTATAAGAAATCTATTGAGATTTATTCTAGCTTAAAAAGTGCATTTACTTAAAGGAAAAAGAAGTCGTACTTGGAAAAAGAGAAGAGAAAAAAGAAGTCATACTTAATCTTTTTCCAAAAATATGTTCATTCATTTAAAAAAAGAACATAAGAAACTTTGAGTTGCTTTCATAAAAATGGGATCTATAGAGCGTTAAACAGCTAAATACTTAACCTTCTTTTTCCTTTTTCATTTAAATCCCTCATGTTTATATTATGTACTTTACATAATAGGAATTGTAATTCAAAAGATAACACGTTTTGTTAAAATATTTTATAATAATTTTCTATCAACCTTTTTTTACTTGTATTGAATAAAAAATAATTTTTCAATTACTGGTTTTTTAAAAAAAAAATACTAGAGCCTTTGCAAATCTTCTTTGATTGCAAAAATGTTTCGAATAAAATAAATTCTCTTATACCACGGTATCTTAAGCAAATAATTACATAACAAAGAACCTCAACATATTGATTTTGCTACAAGTGATTTATTTTACATTTTTCTCAGATGCTTTTTTTTTTAATTTTAACTTATCAACATCTTAACCCAATTGCTGAATGATCAAACATTTTTAAGAAAACTAAATGAAATACAAAAGAAAATTAAAGCTTTAAATAAAAATAATAAAACCACATACAACAAATTTTAGCAAACGTGTCAACTTGCATTACCAAATCAATTTTTCTTTCCCTTAAAATTACTTTATGGTTTAATATGTTATTTTCATCCAAATTAATGTAAGATTTTACTTTTGTGCAGCTCTTCTGCATAAAACTCTTGGACTATTCCTTTCCTTTCTTCCAAACTCTGCCTCAATTCTCTTTCTTTGTACTTTTTTTAAAAATGAAAACAGCTCTTAAAGCTTCAAACAGGACAATAGAGATTAAACGAACAAATACAGAGAAACAATGCTGAGTCTAAAAGGATTTTGAATATTTTAGGTTTTTTCAGAACTTTCATTTAAATAAAAGAAAAATAATAAAATTAAAGTTCGAGGCTAAGTTGGAATGTTTTGTTGTAAACATCTTAATAAGAGATTCAAATGTAAAAATACTTTAAAGTAAGCAGATCCTTTCCGCAAAGCATGTAAGAGGAGCATAATTGTGTAAACACATATAAAAGTTTGTCTTAAAAATAAATTCTTTTTCGTATGCATCTAAGATCTAAATTTTTGCATAGTTTTTAAATGAAACATTTTCAACCGAAAATTTACAAAGTACAACTATAATCTCATTAAAAAAGATTCTACGTGAAATTATTAAGAATGAACATATTTATTTTAAAGTATTCTTATCGTATATCGTATAAAATAAAAATTGTAAATATGTTTAATTACTTTTTTAATAGAGAAATTTCTTTATTATGCACTAAATCAATAAAAAGTATCTTTATTGTTCTTTGAAGTGTAGAAATTTTAATCAAATTATAGGTAAACACATTGTTTGCAAAAAAGCTGTCCTTGCGCAAGAAAAAAAACAAAGAATCATAAAACTTTTACTTTCTGATGTGCATCAACACAGTAGTATATTTTTTCTAGAACACTAAAAAAGTTCACCTAATTTAAATACATAATATAGAAAATAAGATGTTAGAGAGTAGAATTTTTCTTTACATAAAAATGCAAATATATCTGATTATCATTCCGAAAGAAAGTTAATAAACTGTTTTAAGAACTCATTTTATTAGATGTAAGAAATCGTTCAAACAAAAATAGATTTATCTTAATAAAAAGAAATCCAAATGAATTATAGGAATTGAAAAGTATTCTCTACTTGTGGTGCTTATGATTATATTCTTCATTTACATAAAAATACATTGATATTTTTCTTTTTTGTGGGTATGACTTAAAAATATTTTCTAAAGTAAACAAATGATAACTACAAATATATCTATACAAATAAGATGAAAAACTCTTTGGATGCATTTGGAATTTAATGTATATTTTTCCCTCTTAAATGCAAATATCAATTTATTTCTGTCAATTAAAGTAGGCTTTTAAAAATAATTTATATAAATTATAAGAAACATTTTGCCTTATCAATTACTAAATATGTAATACTACAAGCAATTTGATAAAACATGATTTATTTGCTGAAGACCTAACTGCTATGTTTACATTACATTTAAATAACTGTTATGCTACATTTGATTGATTATATAGTTTCTTTAATGTTAAAGGATTTTTTTAACCAAAATCAGGTATTTTCTCTTCCTTAGTAATGTTAACTGAATGTATTTGTCTAAACTAAATGTTATGTTCAACAAGTAAAATTAATAACATATCAAAATTTCTGCTTTACAAGTATTTCTCAATATTAAACATAAAAAAATTAAAAATATAGATTACATTCATCTTAAAACTGCGTATACAGTCAAAGATCTGTAAAAATAAAATAAAAAATAAAATATATTAAAACAAACTGTATTCTATTCATCAAGAAGTTAGACATAAGCATTAAAGTTGTGAGGTTTACTTAAAAATGAGATTTAATGATTTATTTTGAATGCCAGAAAGAGAGCACTAGGAAGACTTTTACAATTCTTTGAATTCCCTTAAATTTCTGCTGACTTTGAACTAAACTTGAAATGTTTTATTTAACAAGTGGTATGTACGTATATTTATTCATTCCTTGAATCTAAAAACTGCTTGCGCAAGCTGAACTATTTTAGGTCTTTTGAAAGAATGTGATTGATTTAAAACGAAATGTTCGTCATCAATAAATATCAATGAAAAGGAAAAGGCTGACTCAATTGCTTTTAGAGAAAGAAAAAATCAATACAAATTTATTACTTTTAATTGCCAAAGCGTTTTCAAATGTTACCTAATAAGATTTAATTTTATGTGCTTAATGGGCTGATTTCAAACAAAAATTCAAAATAGATTTTCAACTCAAATTCCAAGCACTTAATTTTCTAAGAGCTTTAAAATGTTATCTTTAAAGCCTTTAAATTCAAGTTGTAAAAGGGACTTTTTACAAAAAAGTCCCTTTTAGTTCAAGATTTAAATTTCATTTTACTAGCTATTTCAAAACATTATCTTTGTAATATATTTATTTTGGTAAGAATTATTGCAAAAGAATAAATATTAATACTTTCAAAATTGTCATACAACATAGTCTTTCAATATAACTTCCAGAAAAACAACTTCCAATGTCTCCAGTTTCTCGCACAGAATCAGTACGATTATGGGAAAGTCTTTAATTACTTCATTTAAATAACTAGCTAACCATAGTATAATAGTTACTTGCTCATTTTTTTCATAAAACAATGATTGAAACATTGATGTTATTTTTTGAAAATGCAGAGCTACATCAGAATTTTAAAAATGTAAATTTCAATAAATTCTCGAAATCCCTTTCTTTTGTTTTAGTTATTTTCAATATTTTCTAAGTTACATGTTAAAATTTCAAAAAGAGGACTAATATTGTGAAATTAAGTATAATTATAATCTTGCTCAAGATAATGCAATATATTAATGAAGTTTTTATTTTGAAAGCATATTGTTACGAATTTTGTAAAATAATGTAAATAATATATATTTGGATGTGTAATGCATTTATATTACTCTGTTATACTTACTTTGTATTAAATCTGTAATATTCACAAGCAACGCCGTCCCTTACGTTATATTGGCGATTCAATAGGAACGAAATATTGGCGATAGGGCCAAGTTGGCATCATTTCTGGAGACCAATTTGGAGTCATTGGCGACTATTTTGGCGAGTTCGGAACCCTCTGGATTCTTCTGGAAATTAGTGAAGAAATCCACTAATTTCGCGATCTACGACGCAAGCGGATTTTTCTCGAACTTTCCGCCGGGTCTATAAATAGAGCGATCTCGCTGAAACCAGTCAGTCTTTTTTCAACCAGCGAGTAGTGAGCATTGTTGTGATTAGAGATTAGTAAACTTGCCTTGACCGTGATTAGCTTGGCTTGTGCTTGTGAATAGTATATATATATATTTACGTATGTGTATTTTAGATACTGATAATTGTATCTGAGTGCTGTTAAAGGTGTGAAGACCTTCTGAGATTTATTGTGTGAATATTGCTGCTGCATCCTGTATTTCAAGGATTGCATTTTCTTCAATAAATTTGCATCGCTCTTAGAGAACTGTCTTGTACTTTGTGTTGAATTGCATAAAATCCTCGAATTCCGATCAACGTAACAATATTTTGGCATACACGGTAAATATGATACTTTACTGCAATTTTGCAACATATGTAGTTGGTGTCTGAAGTAATTGACATAAAATTGTGTAGCAGGACTTTTTTTGTTAACTTCATTCTTTTTGTGTAATATGAGTCAATGTAAGTAACATATACCCATCTTTATATATTTATTATGAACAACTATAATATTCAAACAAACTGAATATAGTATAACCTATAATACCTTCTATTATAAAGTCTGAGTTCCAGGATTCCGATTTTACTTAAAACGTTTAATCCAATAATGTTTGCAAACTTTGAATTTTGTTTAATCTATACAATCACCAAATCATTGGTTGCTTAACCTACAACCAATATCTTGAAAAATAAAATAAAAGCAACTAAAGACGCAGGTACTGAAATAGTTCATGTTGCTCCAAGAAAAATACGCGGTGCTTAATAATACATTTCAAAAATACATAAGAATCCTTCTTTCTCTTTAACTATAATTGTATTCAATAAATTCATAAAAATAATATTTTTTTAATTTTTTCTCAAAAATATATTTTTTGTGTAATATATTTGTGTTTACATTCTAGAACTTATAATACATATGTTTTCAATTTTCTCTTACGACATCAGAATTTTATTAATGAAAATTTTAAAAAAATATTTTCTAAATAGTAACTCTAATAAAGTTCAAAAATGATAAAGAAACACTTAAGAACATCGTTATCATAAACCCACGAAATGATTTATCATTTTTTAAAAAGTAAATAAGTTTACAATATCTGTATGCATTTTCGTAAATGTTATTTCTATATTCTATAAAGATTTCTTTACAAAAAAATCTAACTTTACTTCTCTGTTTTAATTGTAAAATATAGATTTATACAGTGTACAATTAATTATTCAGAATAACTTTCAATTTCTCAAAATAGCATGAATCTTACAAAAACATTTACAATAGATGAAAGTAATATTATGGTGAAATCTGAAATCTAAAACTGAATGATTAACGAGATATGAGCATTTAAGAAAGTAATCTTTTGTGGCATTTACACACACAAAGGTGTTACTATTTCTTCTCTACTAATTTTATACCCAAAAGTAAAGGATAAATAATGTAAAAGTACAATTAGATATCATAGAAATTCAATATCTGTGATAAATTGAATTCCGATGCATTATTTTCAGAAACTACCAAGTTTATAAGAGTTCTCCAAAAATTTAAATTTTATTAAATTACAGAAAATGGTTTAATTTTAAATACATAAAATTTACAAAATTTATTAATGCATGTACATTACCGGGTTTTTTTATAAACAACTTTGCCTTTTTTCATAAATGAAACTTTATTTTACTTTTCGCTAATTAGCGAGAGCAAAGGATCATTAGTAAACACTGTAAAATAAATAAATGATTTCTTCTGATTTGAAAACAAAATTTTCTGGACTAGTTTTTCAAAGTACAGTTCTTAAATTTTCAAGACTTTTATAGTTTAAAACTTTTAAGTATAACTTAATTTTTATTTTTTAAATAATAATTGTTACTACTTTCCCTGTACCCTACTAACTTTCTATACCAAAATTTATTCTAAAAAATCCAATAAATCATTCATTAAAACATATTGCATCAAAAACAGTAGTTTCTTTAAAAATTCCTACGGTACGATTGTGTAATACAGGAGATGAATTATATTGAGTTCTGCAAAATTCTGTTATATAATCAATATTTTTTTTATTTAATTCTACATTTTTCTAGAATATTCATTTCTGACATGGAGTAAAGGATTCAAAATGTAAGCTTTGAAATAATTTATGTTATTCATAATCAAATGATAAATTTTAGAGAAAAAAACAGAAAATTTCATGGAATTTATTCAATTTTTACTCAACGAAAAAAATAATAACACACAGAACTTCTTTTTTAAAAAAACATTGGAAAACTAAAGAATGTATGTTATGATTTAATAATAAACTGTCTAGTACAACAAGGAATGTTTACTTAAACACTTATAATAAAAGAATTGGAAACCAAACTTACATTATCTTTAATTTGAAAAATTTTGAAAACTGACAGACACTCTAGCTTACTCTCTTTATAGTTTATGGAATAAAAATATGCATCATGTGTGATGAAAATACTTGCAAAATACTTATACATATTAACATAAATGCTATTTGAAACAATGTTTTTATACAAATATAGATATATATGGGCAGAAATGATCAAACATAAACATAATTTAATAAAGAGGAGTTATATTGTATTTATATAATGCATTCAACAAAGAATTATATTTATGAAAACACATGAAAAATAAATAATTAATGTTAGTGTGGATTTTCATTTTTTAGATTAAACACAGTGAAGGATTTTCTTCAAGTATGAAATGCAATCGAATAATAAGAGCGGTATATGAAAGATGCATATATAAGTTGGTCCATTATTTACTATACATACTTAACAGATATATTTGTAAAATATTTTTCAAACAAAACTTTAAAAAAATTGATAAGGGTAAAAAAAAAGAATTATTAATGTCCATTGCTATCATGTAAGGTGTATGTTTATAAACTGAACTATGCCAGAGATATTGAAAGGGACATGTGTCGGAGAATTTTCTTTATGAGAAATACATTTCTATATACATTATGGTGGACTGAGAAAAAAGATAAAAAAGGAACTTATTTCTCTTCATATTTCCATTGGTTTGAGAGATTATGGAATGAGAAAAAAAAAGTATTATTATTTTCTTTTCACCTGTGTTCCCACGAGGACACAGACACGCTGTGAGGATTGAAGAAACAAAAGTAAAAAGCGAGCAGTTTCATAATATCGTTTTATAAGCAGTGAGAATTTCTAAAGTTTCTTCAGTTTTCTTCGATATATTTTTTTACGCGTCTATATGTTAGAATAATAAATGAAAAAAAAATTTTTGGATGCTTATATGAAGTTTGAAAATCTGAAATTTTATATGGGCTAGTCTGAAATTTTATACAGGATTTATTTTAAATATCATCGGGGGAAAAAAGATAAATCTCTAAGAGATTTCCTGCTGTTGCTACATAATTGATTACTTGGATTTCTACATTCGTGATTAGTCTGCAGACGTTCAGACTTTTTATGAATCAGCATCAATTGAAAATTTGTGTGTTCTAATTGCTTACTGTTCTAAGATATTTTTTTTAAATAATTGAATTAAACGTTTTTAAATATATATATATTTGTATTAATTTTTCTTTTGAAATCCTCACCTTAAAGTATATAGATCTTTTTGTTAAAAATATTGGTAAACTATTTATTAGAATAATGAAAAGGATTATGCAGGAGAAATAAATTTCATTGCATTAATTATTAAAAGGAGATATTCCTCTATCCTCTTAAAATAGTTATTAAAGAGGAGCTATTATATCAAATTTCAATGTTCTTAATCTAGATACATGCACTTATTATTAGTAGTTGTAAGTTGGTGCTTGCATAAGAAAAAAATTATACTATTTTTGTATCTAGCACACCAGTTTCACTAAATTTCATCTCAAACTTTGATCTCAAGATTTATATTGTGTAAAGCGAAGGTTCTTAAACTTTGGATCGTCGCGCACCCCTTTCATATATCAATTAAACAACGCTGATCTCCAATATTTTGAACATCCCTCCCTGACTCCCAGTACATGGCTGAGTGATTTAAAGATTCCTCGTAATCATAAGACTTCTGCTATTTATAGAAACTTTTTAACACTTCTTTTTTTCTTTATGAAAATATCTTTTTATTACGTATGTAAAGAAATTACAAAATACTAGTTTTATAAATAAATGAATAAAAATACATGCTCAATTCGATTAGGATATCGAGACGGATAGTATCATTATCGAATTAATGAATTATGTGAAATCAGTTCTTAATCTTTTCATGTGTTCCTACTATATATTTTTTGAAAATATTACGTTCTAGTAATGGCTATGCAATTATCAGCAATAAAAACCTGAATTGATGCTCTTAATCGAAATACATGATCAAGTAAATATTTTTATTGTGGACAATTTAGTGATCTAGTCTAGGATAATGCATCCTTTAATTTTTCCATGAGGTCTTTCAGAGTCTTTAAAAGAGGGAAACCTTAATATTAGAGTAAATACCTTCGTGGACCCCCTAGAAACGCGCTCCGGATCCCCGGAGTTCCGTGTACCGCAGTTTAAGAACAGCTGGTGTAAAGTAATCAGCTTAGTTTAACTAATTCAGTGCTATAAAATATCCAAACAAAATTATTGTAGAATAATCTGGTTTTTTTTTGTGACATTCATGTATAAATAAATGAATGAAACTCTACTAATAACCATATCAAATATTATAACTTAAAATTTCCTTTTTATTATATGATTACATTATACATAACTGGTATTGATTTTATTAATCAAATTATTTATTGATTTTTATATTAAATGCATCTATTGGATTTTATTAAATACACCTATTGATTTAATTAATTTGTAATTTTTATTGATTCCATTAATTATTTTTACTGATTTTATTTATTAAAAGAATAAACCTATTTTTTCGACCTTATGGAAAACAGTCAAACCCTTAACAAGACCATTCAAAGCCATTACTGCAGAGTTCTAAGCTTAGGAATGTAAGACGTAATTAATACTTAACTGGAAGGAATATTTCTTCTTGTGGTTTTTTTAGTAGCCATTGCAAGAAAAAATGTGCATTTTTCTATACCAATAAACGAATCTCTTGAAGCTCTGTTCTATTGTCTGCCTATTAAGAAAACGCAGAACAAGTTATTTACGTATGTTAGCAAAAATAAGGTTAATAGCGAATGCTCTATTATTACATTCTTAAGCTGATCAACTGTGTGGTATTTGAAAAAACAACATTATGCTTATTGGAGTTATTTTATAATAAATAAAATCATATGGGAATTTTTATAAATGTACAAATCATGATAATATTGTCATTTACTTAAAGCGAAGATATAAATTGAATTTTAATTTTAATCAAAAGTCTTTTTATTACTTTGATTATTTATCTAAGTTCTTTATCTGTTACAGAAATGTATTCTCAATTTAAGACTGAATAAACTACTATTATATGCAAAACTTAATTTCTAATAAGCTGTACAGAGTAATTATTTTTGAAATCCTAACATCCAAAATTCTATAAGCGGCAAAATATTTGGTTATTCTTCATGCATATATGCCACGATTTGAAATATCGAGATCTTGTTCATTCGTATTTTTGTTCGTGCAAAATTCAAAATATTCATCGCTACAGAAATTGCAAAGCATCTAAAACATGTTAAAATCAAATTTGCCTATAAAAAATAAACATATCAACATTTCACATTTTTTTAAAGATAATGTAAATACTATAATAATTTAACAAAGTTTTATCACAATTAAAGATACACAATTTTTTCTATAAAATTGCTGTTTACACTGAATATTTAAGAAAGCAATTAAATATCTTTCTTCTTGGAAATCTATTTAAAGCTTAATAAAATTTTAAATTACTCACATTGCTAATGCTTACGAAAAAAGGAAACATTTTATTAAAATGCAATTGCAAAGTTTGCTTTGAGGAATCATATGTATGATTGCCTTGGAATATTTCTTAAAAGTTTTCAAAGTTATTCAGAAAAACAAATGAAAAGCTTTATACCTATATCGAAACAAAATTGTATTACATCGTTATATCAATTAACGAAACCAGTAGTGTAATTTATGTTTATTTCAAATTTCATTATTGCACACACACAAAAGCATTACGAAAAGGTAAATGTAAATTATCTTAGCAATTGTATTAAATCAGTTCATAAGAAGTAAATTTCTTAAATTTATTTAAATTGTAATTCAGAAATAAATCAATTTTTCGAAATCAAGCTATAAATTAGTTATCGAATTACTAGTTTGAATGAAAAGGGAAGTTTACGTAAAGGAGTTTCGCAAGTTGAAGTTTGAATCATTTAGATCATATCTGGAGTAAATTAATTCATAGACATGTAATTGTTTGAATCATTGAGCTCATTATGATTAATGGTCCCTTGAAAAACAATGTTTCTGTCTCATGTAGAAACAATATTACTGTTTCTTTATAATAAGGTATGATTGCCGCTTAAATATTTCCTGTTACCATGGATACATCAATCCCTGCAAACATTGTTTTATCAGACGTTTCCTGAAGTTAAGGATGTCATTAGCTAAGAAACACACTCACCTTTTTCAAGACTGAATAAAGAAATTCATTCAGAGGAGTTTTTGGTTAGTTTATTTTTTACTTCGTCTGATAAGGAATAAATGTAATGTAAGATATTTTGTTAATTGTATATGTGTGTACGAAATGCAAATTTATGAAAGAATAATAAATCATAAATTTTAATACAATTACTGTCAAATAGAAGTCTACATTCATGAAATTCATGTTAACTTTCATATTTGCAATGTATTATGGATTAATTTTATTTATTTTCCATAGAAAGATCTCACTAAGGACAATTCAATAATTTTTCCATAATAATGCAATCCGTAAACGGTGTTGCAAACAGTGTAAATAAAATCAGCTATTTTATGTTTAAATTTTTCATTGCTTTATTGACACAATTTCACTTCCAATTATTTTTGTTGTTAAGTTATATTTATTATAAACAGTTAAAAGTAAATATTTATTCATCACAATTTTTTTTCCGTTGTTTTAAAGTAAATATCTCTAAAATTAATGTTTACTTATTACTTGTCTGTTTTTTGTTGTTGTTGTTCTTTTTAAAGCAACTACAATCAAATTAATTATTTTTACATGAAAAAAATTTTTAAAGCATGTATATCTGTTTCAAAAGGTAAATATTGTTTTAAAAAAAACTGAAATATAGTCAAAATGCATTCAAATGAACATAAAATTAAATTTGCTATTGCGATTTTTTTTCTTAGATTAGAATTAGCCGTTATGATCAAATATATTTGCAACACATAAAAAAATAAAATATATAATTTAAGTCTATTTTACAAAATTCTATGAAAAAACTGTATAGACCTAAAGAAATATTATCTTGAACAAGTTATACAAAAATTTGAAATTTCAAGTTACTGTAGCTTAATTTTAAAAAAGAAAATGCCTAACGTTTGATTACTTTATGGGAAAGAGAATAGGTATATTTATTCAGATGAAAAAATTTGTACATGATAGTACTATTCAGAATATCTTCTGAAACCACTTTTTAATTTTTGTTGTGAAAGGAAAATGCTAACAAAAAAATTTTAGTACTTTTAGGAAAATTTCTAAAAAATCAATTCAAATAAAAAAGTCATTTTCAGTTTTGAAAAATAAATACTTAAATGTTAATTTTTTTTATTATTTTAACTCTTAAATGTATCAAAGTTATTTTGGCATTAACAATCTTTGTGATAAGAAAAATAGGATTAAAATTTTGTGTTTATTTTAAACATGATGTGAAATCAATTGCTTTAGTTTTTTTTTTTAATTTAACTTATCCAAACCCTTATATTAGCATGCATAATTTCTAAAAGAACAATTTTGCTTACTCAAATTAGTATTGAATGCTCGTAGGTAATAAAGGAATGCACAAAGTACCTTTTTCGTCATCTCTTATGTTGAGTTAAATGTAGCCTTGTTTTTCCTGATAAGGTATTATGGTTTGTTGACATGATTTCTTTTATGCTCAATTTCTTTACCTTAATTTCAAATTTTAGTGATACTGTGTTGCTGTTAAAACTTTGGAAATCGACAAAGTCAAACTCAATCCATATGATCAAGCTCAGTAAGGGGATTAGAATAAGAGTTTTCTTTTTCCACTTGGTACAAGAGTAGAAGACATTCATGCCCTCTAAGAAAGAATCACTTAATGTGAGTACTGGAAAGACGTATGAATGTAGTCTGGAAGTCTTTGTCACGTCCAAAGGCTAGATCCAAACCCAGTCTATTACCAAAATACTAATTATAAGCGATAAGCAACTTCCAATCCCCCATATTTTATGATTTATTTCAACGTATTTAACTGCAGAAAAGAAAGGGTAGAGAAGAAGAGAGTAATAAGATAATATGTCTTCTCTTTGATACCTTATACTACCATTATACACTACTGACCACACAACATGTAACACTAAGAAGGACCAGAGCTATCACAGCGAAATTTATTTCCCAGATAACATGTTGTATAAAGATCAAACCATTAAAATTAAAGCCTCTTATGACGTATGGATACTAACAAACTCAGTAGTTAATGTAGCCGCTATTGTTGGCTATAACCACTGCCACACGCCTCGGCATAGAATCAAAGAGGCTTTGGATGTATCTTTAAAGTACAGCAGTCCATGTGACTTCCATATATCGCTAAAGTTTATCTGTGTAGTAGCGGAGGGTGTATCCAGGGCCAGCCGTTTTGCAAGCATGGACCACACGTTTTCGATTGGCGATAGATTGAGAGAATAAGCAGGCCAATGAGTAATTCAATAGTATGGTTTAAAAAACACTAAAACATTGCATACCACGTGTGGCCCCGAACTATTCTGTTGGAATATGGCAGAGGGAAAGCACTGAATGTAGGCAGAGGGCAAGCACTGAATGTATGGAATGACCAAGAGCTCCAACACTTCAGAGTCGTAGAGCTAGCTGTTTAGTGTACCGCCAATGAGTACTAGAGGGGTGTAGGCACTTAAATCCAACGCCACCCAAATCACGATACTGGTTGCAGGAACAGTGTGGCGATACATAACACAACAGTTCAGGAGCCTCTCACCATGGTGTCTCCAAACTCGAATCCGATCATCGTGAGGTTTCAGACAGAAGCGGGAATCGTCAGTAAACACAATGTCGTTCTATTCCGTTGTCCATGTCCACCGTTCATCGCACCATTGGCAGTGCAAACGCCTGTAGTGAGCCAGTCATGGCTAAGCGAAGCATCGGACATCTTCCGAACATTCCACTCTGCTGTAAACGGCGTCGAATGGTACGAGAGAACACCAAATGATGCGTAACAAACTGAATCTGCTGTGCTACGGTTCGTGGTGTAGCTGCATGATCCATCACTGCCATGCGTACAATCCACCTGTCACCACGGGTAGTGGTGCAACGAGGTGGGTGCGATTGACCCCATTGGTCCATTATTTCCTCCTGCATCTAGCTATGACAGTTCCACATCACAGTTTCTTGGTTTATTCCAAAACGTTGACCGATTTCTCTGAAGAATAAACCGAAATCCCTATAAGATACTGTTCTTCCTTGGTCCAATTCAGAAACTTAATCAAAAGACGCTCGATATCTTCCACGAGGCATAGGTAAACAGTTAATGCAAACAAACGCCAGGAAAAAACAATCGCCAATCTGTTCTCCTCTAGCACTTGCGGGGGGAGGGCGTTACGGCCGCGTTTGTGTGCGTGAGTTTGTGCTATTATGCTGATTGTTTGCATATTTTATCGCAGTCTACACATGGCGTAAATTTTATATGGTTTGCATGCTTCCTCAAAGATGTTGCGTTTTGTGTGGCCAGCAGTGTATTTAACCCTAAAAGCGTACATAAAATAAGATCCTCTAAAAGTTGATATAATGGTACAACAAGATGTTTTATAGCTTGTGTAGGTTAACAAAAAACTAATTGCTGAGGTATCGTAGAGAGCTAAAATATATGGAAAGAATCTAGAAAAAGCTCTATTCAGATGGCCTCTAGCCCCATCAGCCAGTTTTTCATATTGATAACAATACAGAAACCATAAACTACTTCGTCAGATGCATAACTGCCATTAGTGTAAATCTTAATGAAATTATTAGGAATATTGTTAATGTTTTTCAATATTAACTGCTTCAGGGGGAACAACATAAATGTTTCTTAATGACAGAAAAAAATTGTTGTAGAAGTGAACCCTGCAAAATTCGCCCAATGCATTCACGCAACATGGTAGTGTAAAACTCTACATATTCATTAAGTAAGTTCTGGGACTCAACTTGCCTAAATCATCTTTCTTTCTAAATCTCCGTTGTGTGTGTGATTTTCCCTTTTACTTAGATGTGTAAAAGTTTTGTTGCGATGACTGAAGAAAAAGAGTTTATTATAATATGTCACCATTCATGCTTGTTTTCTATATTGAATAGATTGTATATGTCCCTCAACAAGAAATATTTTAAAGTTGAACTATGATTCAACTCATTAATGATGCGCGCAGAACTCAATTGGACAATAATTTCTTTGAGTTGGTTAGAATCAGAGGCACACGAATAAATTGGAAAACTGTACACGAGAATCAACCAATATATAAGTAGAATAAGCGCCAAATAAGTATTCTAAAAGTAAGCATATCAGTCCGCAATCCCTACTTGCAATGTATCTAAAAATGTTAGAATATTTTGTACTTTTCAGAACAATACATTCAATATTCGTGTGCAATTTGCAGATTGAAAGTCAAGAACACACACCCAAATAAGTAGGAATCGTCTCCTGAGTGGTGAGGGATATTTTTAACTCAACAGAAAAATTAACAACTCAGAATTGTCGAATTCGTGTCATAGAAAATCAACTTGTATTCGGCATAAATCAATTACAATCACCTAAATGTACCGTTTTGTGTGTTTACTTTCCTATTTTTCTCTGGATCATTCTTGTTTAAAGAAAATGATGATATTAGTCCTGTAACATACTCTGTAATGACCCTCAAAAGCTGGACAACAACAGAGTTTCGTCTAACTTCAACTTAGGCAACGACAATACCTTGAAACTAACAATTTTAAACAATATTCCTCCACATAATTATGTGTTTTCACTGACTTTTCAGTCAACATTTTATAAATGACAGGGTGATTAGCTGTTTAATTTCTGCCCCTTGATCAGTCTGTTCAACGGATCTCACTCCTTGTGCTTTTAGCCATTATAAGAGAGTGCTTTATTGAAGAACTGTTGCCATTTTACCTGAGCTGAAGGAACATATTACGGTACATCCCTAACTATTAGCTTTTGAACACACTGTTCATCGTCTACACATTTTAAAATTTAATTAATGGACGACATTTTACAATATGCTTTACATGGCTGAACAGACTGTAACAAATAAACGATGCTTCTATTGCAATTTATAATCTTGTTTGTATTGCTATGCATTCTGTCCTTTAGCGGAAGGCTTGGGAGCTCTTATTTTTTCGTCATATATTTCGTTTTATATTTCTTTTTATTTGAAACTTTTCAAATATTTTTAAGTAAAGTTAAATTTTTGTGTAATTTAAATAAGTTTTATTAATTTGTCTTGGATTTGTGACAACAAAAACGTATAATCAAAATAATTAAAAAGAATATAAGTAGCTTAAGCAAACCTTACTTGAAAAACTATTATTTTGTTCTATGATTATTGCTTTCTATTAAGAGTGAAATCAACTGGCAAAACAAGAAATGGATCCTGAATGAGAAACTAATAGCCAGAAAATCTCTGTAATCGCAAATGCAATTTCCTAATAACATTTTTCGTAGGAAATATTTAATGTTTTTATTTTGTGTGATTGATGACAGCCGAATGATTGAGCCGTTATTAATGACACTCTCGATGTGTAATCTGCGATAGTAGTTTCAAATAGAGTTCATGTCCTAAACATACAGCTAGGTGATGTATACTTTATCAGAAAACTACTTTGAAGCTGACAAACAACAGCAGTATGAAATAAGAAAAGGAAGTCCATATATACTTTGCAGCTAGAGATAAGAGATGTTTGATTATTTAAGTGAAAACCTCAATCACAAATGATTTAGAGCTTTTGTGACAACTTATAACTCAATAAATTACCTACATGATAAACTAAATAATTTCTATTGAAGTTCTCTGAAATTATTCTCATTTAATTCAAGAAAAAGAAAAATGCAATCAGTTTAAGAAATAAAAAAGAATTCGTTTAGTTGTTCATGAAATTACCTTAATATCGCAATGTGTTCAATAAATTTTGTAAAAATGTGTTATTTATGATTTATGTATCACACGGCAACATATTAATTGTAGAAAAGAATAAATAAATTCAAAAGTGAATTCACACGTTTGATTAAAAGGTTTAAAATGAAATTACAAACTTATTTTTAAAAAACAGAAACTTTTTATATGGCATCATGTTTTCTTAAATTTTTAATTATATTATTTAATTACAGGTGTATAATTTCAATAGAATGGAACAGCCGATAGTAAAAACATAGTCAGCTTTCAAAATTCCTTAAAGTTATACCTATCAATATCCAAATCGTTAATACGAATAAATGTTATTTCTGCCTTTGGAGTCGTTTGAATGATGAAGTTTACAAAAAGAAGCCAATAGACCTTATTAGCCTAAAATGCTTCATAACCATGTCATTTTCAAGAATCAAAAAAGAAATGCTTGAATTTTAGCTGACAGCTTTGTAACTAGGTTGCACCATTGTATCTTTGTTAAACTCCGAGATTCTCTCTTTGAAAACCTTATCCAATGAATTCCTCCCCAAGTTTCTTTTCAACAAATGATATTTCCAGTGCTATCTTCAATGTGACTCAAGTGATACTTCGAATAAAAGTTATAAGTTAGTAAAAATAATAATAGTAAAGTAGTGAATGATAAAAATAGTAAATATAGTAAAATAATAGTAATAATTAATAATAGCGTTTTAATAGTAGTAATAGTAATAATTTCAATTAAAAATTTCAGGTTAATAATATATAAAAGACGTCCAGTGTATATATGTTTATATATACAGATCCCTATTTATACTCTCTGTGTATCTATATAAAAAAAGAAGAAAGTGTGTGGGTGAAGAGGCTCATTCACTTAACAATATCTCTGGAACTACTATAAGACCTACATACTTGAAAACAAGTAGGCATGGTCCTCTCCTGGATTAGATATCCACTAAGAATGGATTTTGCGAAAATCGATCCTCAAGGGGCATTGCGAGAGCTTAAGGGGCGTTATAGATAAATATCTCCGTTTTTTGAGCTATTAGATCTACAAACTTGAATTCCGTAGGCACTTTCCTTTTTTAGAGTAGACATCCGTCACAAAGGAGGTTTTGCGAAAATCGACCCCTAAAGTGCTTTGCGAGGGCTTAAGGGGCGTTATAGATAAATGTTCCCTTTTGAACTATTAGGGATTTTAACTTGAAATTTGGTAGGCACGTTTCTTTTAAAAATTAGAGGTCCGCAAAGAAAGGGGTTTTTCAAAAATTTGAAACCTAAAGGGCTTTGGTGGGAGGCTTAAGAGGCGTTATAGGGAAATATTTATATTTTTGGATCAAGAAACTTGAAAATTACTACGCAAGTTCCTTTAATACAGTACAGCTCCTCCAAGAACGAGTTTTGCAAATATCGATCCTGAAGGCGAATTGCGAAGGCTTAAAGAGAAGCGTTATAGATTAAAAAAATTCATGTTTTTGATTTGTTAGATTTATGACGGATCTATCCACGTCCTTCCTTTAATATAATCTTCTTGGGAAATCTTTGGTCTATCAATTCAAGTTTATTCACAGCCAACTCTCTGACAAAGAAAACCTGATTATTCAATTTAGGTCGGATACATATAGACTAGGTTTTCTAGCTGGTTTGAGAATGTGAGGAGAAGTGTAGATTGCTACTGATCAGGTATTATACTATTTTATAGCGCATTTCACATATTAGATAGGCGAAAGGATTAAAGTGACGATTGGTCACTTAAGTTCAATTATTGATCAGATAATTGGGATAGTATATTTGATCCTGAAAAAAGAAGGTTGATATATTTAAAGTCTTCTCATAATTCATGCATCTCGTTATTTAATCTACATGTTGTTTAAATTGAGAACATCTCTACTCGTTCGAATTATTTGAATTGTGTTAATAACTTGTGTGATCTATAAATAGTTTTAATATTGATATGGCTAGTCATCCTTCCTTTCCTTCCCCGACTCTAGGAGGGACTCAGAAAATATCTCAGTTCTTACTGATTCTCACACTTGAAATTTGGTAAATCTGTTTCTTTTGAAGAATAGAGATTTGCTAAGAACTCATTTTAGAGAAATCAACTATCAAAGGAGATTACGAAGCTTTTCGATAAAAAACTGTTTTTCAACTATTAGATTTAGTCTTTAAATTTGGCATACATGTTTATTTTGTTAAGTAGAGATCCAGTCATAATGGGTTTGTGAAAATTCACTTTGGAAAAAACGGTTACAGAGGAACTTAAAAGATAATTCTACTTTAGTTTTAGAATTTCAAGTCCTGTTCTTTTTCAATCAATAGGTGATAGTTATAAGGATGTTTTTCAATACATTCAATACGTAAGCAATATATATTCATGCAACATCATGAAATACCATGCGAAGCGGGTGGGTAACGGCTAGTGTATATTTATATTTATAAATATTTGGAATACCATCTCAAAAACGCTGCCCTTTCAGAATTCTATCCTACCAATAGACGACGTCCGCTGTCCAGTCTCACGGGAAGGACTAAGATAGAAAAAAAAATTTCTGCGTAAAAGTTGTTACTACTTTTTTGTGGCCTCGGCACGAAGATTGTGAAACATTTCAAACATTCTTTTGTCGTTTATTTCGCAGCATTCATGTTGTTTCGTCCAAAAATTCGTAAACAACTTGGATTGACTTAATTCTCAGAGACATGCCGATTCCCTGTATGTAAATAACTGTAAGCCAAGATAGTGGTCGAATCATGAATAATCGTATATGGGTGAATACAGAAAATTCCAATGCATTGTGAAGCATCTCAACTGCCAGCTTTATGCTACTAGGCGGATACGTTGGCCTGCACGTGCTAATGTCTCTTTGGTCGAAGTGTCATCTTTCAACTTAAAAAAGTCTTGTTCTAACCCTTTTTGGCGAAGCCAAAACACCGCTAACATGTGTAGCTGGATATTCGTTGTAATATGATGCACGGACCAATTTACCCTTCTGCATTTGTCCTTGATATATTGCTTGGAACTAGTCTACCTTGCAGAGCTTCCCCCTTTGGAAGTAACCTGGTATCTCCACTATAATAACGTGGCTTGAATATCACGGAATCTACTGGTCTCCCCCCTCCCCCATTCCTTTATTTGACGCATACTGAATAAGAGATAGTAGCACATTCCGGATACATGATGATGAGCCGAGTTTAGTCCTTCTTAATTTTGCACGTATTATCACGTATCGTGTAAAAGGTGAATACTGCATGATTGTGTATTTCCTGATTTTTACCATCAACAATATTCCTTTAAGTTAATTAAGTTGATGATATTATTTATATCCTTACATCAGAGTAGCATTATATTTATATACATTGTTTATGATATAAATTTTTTCATTTCCGTTATTAAAAACAAAACAAATATGTTTTTGCTTACGTTATGTACAAATGTAATACATAAGCTATTAAAAACTTTACGAATTTATATCTAACTTTTTAAATTACGCGATATAAAGTCTTATAGCACAGGAGAATATTCTGTAATTTAAACAACATATTTTCTGACAGAATCCTATGTTTATTGATTTTTTTTAATTAAGAATTTAGAAATAATGGTGGCAAGAAAACAAAAACATAACTATGACTTTTATTCAATAAATCGCTCTTAGATATATAAATTCAGAGAGACTATTTATGTAAACTTCATTACACCTTTATTTTTATATTTATTTGATATTAAACCTTTTTATGAGTGAATTTGTGAGAAAAGTGTTTGATGAAAAGTAATGTTAGAGGCTAAAATGAAGCAAAAAAAATTAGGAAATAAATTTAATTTTGTACAGTAATCAGTTTAAGTATTTTCTAAAAACATTTATAGTTAAATTAATTATCTATAAACATTAATAATTGTTATTCTTCTGGAATGTAAATTAAAAGCTGTATTTATTCTTAATTGATTTTTAATGAAATAATTTTTAGTGGCACATAGATGTGATCTGTAATTAAAGCACATGTCTCACCTCAGAGTTTTCAGTGTCGCTGTTTTAACTACATGAGTTTGCATAAACTTATCCGAAATATATACTTACGCCAGGGACTACGGAATTTAATAATTAAATCCTCGTTTATTAGGTCTAAACTATATTATTTGAGACTTCAAATTTGATGAACTTGCTTGTTTAGAACAAGGCTAAACTTGAGAATTACATACTACAAGATTTCATTAGATAACTTTATACATAGAATACGTTGCGCCAAAGGGAATATATCCTTTCAAACAATGTTGCAATACTATTTTGATTTTGATCTAATTTTTTTTAGTTCTATTTTTCTATTTCTTTCGCCGTGTATTCAACTTATTTGTCAAGTCTTTTTAATTACTAATAAACGCAACATTTTCATTATTATACCACATAATTTACAGATTTAAATTTTTTTAAAAATTTTGTAGTTATATTTAATATTCTGTATTTGTTGCTAAATAAACACACAATTTTAAATGAATTATTTTAAATTTCAGAGATCAAGTTTCCTACTGAAAACTTTTAAGTATATAATTAATATAATATTTAAGAACATCTCTATATGAAGTAATTCGAATTAAAGAAAAAAACGCATTTAAACGCAGCTGATGTTTTAAATTAGTTACCCAATATACTCAATTTTTTTATTGTCAAATTTGGAAAATTAAAATGGTTTTCTTAGGTAATAAGAAACCAAGTTTCAAAACCATCAATAAAACCAAATGTATTTGATTTGGAACTCTGTTTGAATTAGATTATATGTAAATAGCAATTGTATCAAATGATTTAAAATATTACTTTCATATTCTATTTCGTATAGTAATTTTAGATAACTTATTTTGTTCGTAGTATATCATTGGGAATTAGGTAACTATGATAAAGATGTATTATTCAAAAAAACAGATGTAAAAGAAACGTAATTGCAAGATTTGACACAACAAAGCATACTAGATATTTAAATGTCTTACTGAATCTAAATATGGCTACTTTGTCTTGTCAAATGCAATTTTTCATTTTTTGAAGGGTGAAAGTAAATAATAATTATAAAGATGTTTAGATCCAACAATAAATTATATTTCTCATTCAAAACGCTTCTATATAACATGAAGTAATACTTTTTTTTACTCCACTCATCGCTCTAAATGTTGAAATTTACATTATTTTTACCCGAATTTTAAGACATATTTTATGTTGTTATTGTTAAAAATACGTATCAAAAGTGTGTGTGAAATCCAAATAAAATTTAAAAATTAAAAAATATTTCTAAATTAAGAATTGTTAGCTTATATCAGGACCAGTTGATTAAAACTTAATTGACAACGTAAAAAACTTTTATTTCTTATTTAGCAAAGATATAGTCCCTTATATTATAATTTAAACATTGCAAAAAAAATAAAGCAAAAAACAAATTTACAAATATATCGATAAATGATGTTACATTAACATCTTTTGAGTTTTACTTTATATAAACTTTGAATTTTCAATGACAATTCGTGGCAGAAAGTGTCTATCATTTTATATATCATATTACATTGATAAGATTATTTTATGGTCTGATATATATATATATATATATATACTATAAAACATCATTTAAATTTAAACGAATATAATTGTCATTTTAATTATCCTGTGGAAGCTACATCATATTTTAATTTTGTTTTGAGTTTTTCGCAAAACTGTTACAGACCGAGAAAACTTGATATATACGAAAAAGGTATCAACTAAATCATACTACTCCTAGAAAATATCTAAGGATTTTCTAAGAAATATGGAAAAGAGCGAAAGAAAGAGAGAGGGGGCTGAAAAGATTGCTTCTGACAAAGAGATTTTCGTTTAATATCGTCATGTCTCTTGAGTATAGATCTCACAGCATAGCTTTGCAGATGATTTTTCTTTGTCTCGAGGGATTTGACGAAGGGATGATTGCTTCAAAATGATTTCTTTGAATCTCTTATTTCTGCTATATATGAAGTTACTTCTTGAGCAAGACCCTGCGTGGTAGAAGTAAATAAAAGGTATTACAAGCAATGCTTCGTATAGAAAATTTAAGCCTTTAATTATAAATGAGAATGAAGGGAAACAATTGATGAAGTAATGTGAGGTTTATATATACTATGTATCACATCATTATACATAAAAACAATCTATGAAATACATATTTTTAAAATCATTTGTTTTAAACGCAATTTCATATAATCGAAGTGCTGTAATTTTACATAAACCTATTTGGAACAATTAAATAAATTTAGGGGGTTATTTGATTATTTTTGGTTACTATCATTGCTTTGATTCTTATGAGGGTATATGTATTATAAATGGATTACTTTGTAATATACATTTAAGTTACATAAACTAGCAGGCGCATCAAAATTTCTTGTAAACAGTATTTTTTTTAAAAAAATAAGGAAGAAATGATGTTAATGAAGTTTGGTTTACAAGGGAGTGATCACAAAAAAGTCGGATTTTTCTTAGTGGCAAAAATATTTTTAGCCGTGCTCACAATAAATCAAATACATTTGATATCTGTAATAAGCTTCATGCAGAATAGTGTATTTACATTCTATTTAAATTCAGTGTAAAGCGATTCCTATTAACTACCTTTGGTGAGAGCACAGATTGATTGCTCGAGGTTAAAAGATCTTATGGACGCCTTAGTTGTATCGGACGAAGTTTTGGAGGAATGTTGAGCAGTTGTTATGGAAGAATAAATTAAAAGAACATACTTTTGTTCTGTACATGTGTTTCACATTATCAGCGCCCTCTACCAATGATATTTTTCACTAAAAATGTTTTTGCCACTAAAAGAAATGTGACTTTCTTGC
Source organism: Trichonephila clavata (assembly GCA_019973975.1). Taxonomy (NCBI): domain Eukaryota; kingdom Metazoa; phylum Arthropoda; class Arachnida; order Araneae; family Nephilidae; genus Trichonephila; species Trichonephila clavata. Next base: position 58,561 of record BMAO01015278.1, on the reverse strand, counting down.
GATAATTTTCTTGTAAATCACACCTATATTTCATCGTTTCTTCCTTTTTATATAAATTTCTAAAGTTTAAAAGAACTTTTGGGGCTGCCGGTATATCAAAATGTTTAGATTGTTGAGATTTGTTAACTCAAGATTCTGAATTGAACTCAGCTTCTTGGTCCGGGTTGTTTAAACTAAGGTATTTATTCTATATACTCTTCCTTCTATTAAAAATCATAATCATAATTCGGATTATTTTACATGAAAGTGAACTGGTATAGTATAATGCAGTCCTTAAATGTAGTTTCGAATTAGATGACATATCATGAGCAATCCTCTTCATTTATCTTGACTTAAAATTAAAAGATCAAGAATCTTAGTAGAATTTACCAGTCTTCAGAAAAATCCAATTATCCTTGCAAATTTGCTTAAATCTTTAGATTGCACTCATATCTTTTCCTCCGATCAAGAAACTTGCATTGAAGTTTAATTCGCTTAGATTGTTTATTGACGTCACCCTGAGATAAAACCCAAGAGCTAAGTGACTTTACTTGGATTCAATACTCAGTTTTATCTCCATGACTAATATTTTCTCCTAATAAATGTAGTGATTCACATAACAGTCTTAGGGTAAATAAATTATAGTTTCAAAAGACTAAAAACACCTTTTTATAATTAATCGAACTAAGTTGTAATTTAATCTTTTAGTCACCAAATCTGAAATTGAGATCTGAAATTAGCCACCAGATGTGGGATAAGATCTGAAAATGGGAAATCACTAATCTTGATTATCATGATCTGGACAATGGAACAAAATTATGAAAGTATTGTATTGTCATCGGTCCTGGACAAGTGAGCAAAATTTCGAATTAATCTGACCTTTTAAAGTAGGTAAAAATTGAGTTCAAAGATTCCGTTACATACAAGCGAAGCTTATAAAAGGGTATTAAAACAGGATGACAGCTACCTTGCCTTACTTTGATATTTGCCTTTCCTGATAACCCCACGCTGGTCAATATTTAACAAGGCAACACTGAATTCTATTTTCTGACAGTATTTAAAAACATAAATTATATGCTTGAAAAAGAAAATTATCATCTAAAATTACTTCATCTTCGAATTAATTCCAATTAATTTTGCATTAGAGATAACTGGGTGAACAGCTTGGAGAATGAAAGTGATTTAGAACTGATCATTCTACACGGAGTCCAGGTCTCATAATTCAGATTTATAGTTGTAGTTTTGCTGTCGCGAATGCCACCTGGTATGCTGTAGGGCCTACAGCATACCAGTCAGCGTCACTAACCAGTATACCGGATGGGCGACTGTTAGTTATTATTAACTAATAACAAGAACGACACCTAAAATGACACCGTATTCTTCTCTGTTCCGTCTCTGATAAAACTGAAACTTTGAGAGTATTCCGATTTTGAATATATTTTTCATAAAAAAAACACTCTAAGTATTTGAACTAATTTTTGTGTATTGATTAATTTTAAAATATGATTTAGTGTTATATTTAAAGTTGCTTCAGGAGGCTACATTATAACTAAACAATATTTCAAAAAGTACAAAAAAAATAAATTTTGAGCTAGTTTTTGACTTACTAAAACATCCTAAAATTTTATGTCACTAAAAATATTTGCATATGTTAAATTAACATACATCTGTATTATTTGCATCAGATATACAAATATCGTGTTAAGTTTTAACTCGTCAAGATAAAAATTTTATCAAATTTTCTTTGATATAAGTTTACATCCTGATATTACATGGAAACACTTCATCATGTTTCGGGTATAAGAAATTAAATTTTATTATATTTACATTTAAAATACATAGACATGCTTCTAATCCATATTTAGAAAGCATTTTTAAAAAAACCAAATCACATATAAACTGTTTGTAACAACAATTGGAAGAAACATTAAGAATACATGCTTTTTTCTCGGTAGAAAAGTCATATGTAGAATAAACCAGCAAAACCTTTTTTCTCTAGGTTCATCCCCGTCTTCCCAAATGAAGCCTTTGGAAGAAATTGAATCTTCTTGTGCTAAACGAAGAAATAAAACCGATAAAAGCAACCATGTGATTGTATCTGAACACTACCACGCACACTACTAATAGTTTCTGAGATTTTCAGATTCACGCATTATTGCTCTTATCAGATAAGAAGTGGTCGGAAACATCTAATTGCACTATTCTCAGTTACATTTCTGTTGATTTCTCTACCTTTGTGCAGGGTCGTTTTCCTTAGCCTTATGGTTACTGAAAAAAATTTGTTTCAAGTATAATGAAATAAAATAAGACACACAGCATGTTTAATGAATCAAAAAGAATTTATTACTTCAAGATTGTTTTTGCTTTACTTCTAATTTTTAGTTTATTTACATCATAAATTGTAATCATTTTTCTAAATATTTAAGCAAAAAAAAGGAAACGAGCCTTACAGTAGTCGCATATGATGTGTAACATCTGACATGTTATCATGGTAAAAAAATTCTCACTAGCAATTTAAATCCTGAAAAAAATGAATCGAGTATGATTGGAAATAATTTTCTATGGAATAATTATATCTTTAATGAAAGTTTTATTTAATTAACACAAGGAGTAATGCAATTTTTTTTATCAAAAATAATTATTCTTGTTCAATTTGGGGAAAAGCGGTATCAATAACTTATGATAACTAAAATATGACTCATACACTTGTGACTTCAAAGTATTTAAAAACCGTTGAAAAATAGCGTCAATAACAGTACCACTGTTAGTTGTCGAAACATTTCGATTTTTGTTCATTTCGAGCTTGAGTTCATCATTTAAAAAAGCTATGAGTAGCTCGGCTTCTAGCAAACTGAAGTTACCTTTAAAATCACCACTCAAAATCATGGGAAGCGAGTGATAGTTTTTTTTAAGCAGAAACACCTTCGGTATATGGTAAAAGTGAAAAATGCAGGAAATCTTTAATTTTTTGAACCGTTTGATTCGGAGAAATGTATACGACCACAGAAATCACTGTTTGTCCATTTTTAAATAAGCCTTCTGCCGTACATATGTCCCCAATATCTTGATTAACAATGCCCAGTCCAATTGTTTGACGATAAGTAATATCCATATGAGGAGCCACAACATGTGAATTCTGAGTTCTACTATTCTGAGTTTTTTTATTTAAGATATTTTCAGCTTAGATATTTAAAAAAAAATTATTTAACATTTTGAGAAAAATTATATTTTATGCCAAATTTTATGAAATTTCTTGATTTATATTAATTTTTAATAACTAAACTAAAAAGAAGTCTAGAAAAAAAATTTAAAAAATTAAACTTATTGATAACAATAAATTAGCATTTGATTTCATTTTTAAATTATTTTTCCATAAGCATTTAAATGAAATCTTAATATACATTTATTTGATGTGTATATTCTATACAATAAATGTAGATTTATTGTGTTTCACCTAATCTGTAATTGCTAAATTTAGATTCTTTATATTTTTTTCCGTTGCAGTTTAGCTCAGTACAATGATCTGAGCTATTATCGGATTTTGTGTTCACATGAAATTTATTCGCGGGGAATTTCTGATTTGTTTTTTCACCTTATATTTAAATGATATTTAGGTCAATTTTCTCAAAATTGTCTTATAAGTATGCTTTTTTTTCTTCTTCTTCTTCTAATATAGACAGATTCATAATTATTTAAAATCTGTTTTGGTAAATTTATTACTCACAATAAGAGTTGAACAATTTATGCAATACACTTTTGTTTCATTATCATCATTTTTTGTAGCCATTACCACTTATGGTACAAAGCATTATCAGTTTTAACATAAATTATAATAATTTATGATTACAATAATGGTCAATTAATACGAAGTAAAGTTTTCACTATGCATTATGTGTGTTATGTGTATGTTCATTAGCTCCTTATAATCATATAGATTACTTTGTAGTTATATCTCTTTTTAACAATAAATCTTCGAAAACGTTGCATGCTGACAGTTACACAAGCAAAAATTCCTTTTTTATATTAACACACGTTGTTTATAGAAAAAATTACTAAAATTACGGTCAACAAATTAAAAGACTCATGTAACCAGTTTGCACTATAATCTATTACTGTGTTTCTTTGTCTTCATTATAACTTGTATATGATCGTTTTAAAATTCTTACCCCCAAAAAATAATAATCAGTTTTGAAAAATAATTCGATTAGAGGATAAAAAAGGCAAATTAAACCCAAACAATAAACTGTATTTTTTACGTGGAAAATAATATTTTATTTAACAAATGCTGCATACAAACTGGACATTTCGCAATCAGCTCACGAGCTCTCCAGGATTTTTCAACAATACAATTCAAACCATTAAGTGCATAACAATGTCTTAATATCTGGCTGTCACAGATTGGTGAGAATCACAAAGAATACAGTCCGGAGAGTCGGCAACGGAGAAAAAATAATAGAAATTTTTATTACACTGACTTCGTGGATACATAATGTCGCTATTAAGAAAATATATATCTGGAGAAAAAATAATAAATCAAGAGCTTAATATTATTAAAATCTAAGTCCTAAAATGAGCAGAAAATATTCAGAGAGCATCAAATGAATGAAATGCACAAATATGCTCTTCAAAATCAACATTGTAATTTTAAACAATGATTTAAAAGACATAATCTTCTTTTTTAAAAAAAGAGTATTAAGTTTAAAAATATTCAAATTTTTAGAAGTGCGCAAATGTATCAACTTTTTAAGTTATTGAAAACAATATGTATTCATTTCTTATCAGTTATATTCAAATAAATTTCAACCTTCTCTAATGAAATATCTACATTTAACCTCTAAAACTCCATGTAATTCAATACATGAGATTGTTTCCCTATGTGAACATGCGTATTTAAAATACATCATCAGCTCAAATACGTATTAATGTTTTCAGATATGAGAAAAATTTCCAAGTATTTTGGCCCTATATATTACCTCCTGGTCAATTTCTGTTAAGAAATACACCGTGAAAATATAGGAGAAATTCTAATTTTCATGAGCTCCTGGGTATTGCCAATTAGGGGGCCAAATCCTACGTTAGCTTACATTTAACCTTCAAATTATCAGTAACCGGGAAAAGAACACTTCTATCTCTTCATAAAAAAGAATACCATTTATAACCACTTAAACTGTTTGAGGTTCTAAACAATATGCAGACAATTTTTCAAAAAACGATCTAAAGAAGCACTTCGTTGACGTGTAAGTTCCGATAAGTCTCGTGAATATTTTCAACGTAACACTTTAAAATGAGAAATGTTCATTCGCGTATTAAACAAATTTTGGAATACGTGAAAGATAGCTAGTCATTATATAAAGAATTTATATGAAAATTCTGCAGCACTCTCACTAAAACTTTAAAGAAACGTATGCTCATGAATACATTGAAGTCTGTCATACAATATAGATGATAAAATCATCTTTTAGTATCGAAAATTTTATTTCTTTTAGGGGATATATATTTTCCTGATCGCACTATTTTATATATTATGTATTCTAGATTGTTTAATAGTATGTTGAATTAATAAGCCTAAGCTTTCATGAAACACATATATTTTTCAATGTAAGAAATTAGATTAGAAATATATCTTTTTTATATATGGATATGTTTTCACTAAACAACACCACAAAACATTTCACTTGAAAACAAGCTAAAATTTTAATTAAAAATCTGAACAAATGCGTTATAAAATTGTTTACAAGTTATTAAAATTCAAGACGTATCAAAAGGCTGTATGGAGTGAAATTAATTGCGTTAGTTTTAAATTCCCTTAAACAGCTTATACAATAATTGGTACTGGGTTTACTCCTAACGGTTTTAATGTTTTCTCTTTTCTTCGAAAAATAAACTTTAAAAATATTATTTTCGCGAATTTATAATGCTACATTGAAATATATGTTAATGATTACAAGAGAGGAAAAATAACTCTAATGAAGATGTATTCCTTTACTTGCAAATAAATATCAAAAACAATGACATTAATATTGGTATTTAAGTTTAAGTTAAAACTTTATCTTATTACATTTTAATATCCTGAATTCATTTGCTATGGAATTTTAAACTTTCTTATGAACAAAAGATGCAGCTCTTTAAATTCTCACAATTTCATTTATTGTATTAGATCAATAAGTATTTCAAAGATATCTTACTAATCACAAGTAAAGCAGTAGTTACCCAATACCGAACAAAAAGGAATCATGGAAAATTAATCATTTTACATTTTACAGACATTGTTTTCTCTTAATTTAACTGTCAGTGTATTTAATTTCCATTCTCTCTTTCTTTTCAACAGAAGCAGAAAAATACAACATTACGATAATGCATTTTTAATGAACTGAACCTTTAATAGCATATCAATATTGCTTTTTAAATCTTAAAATTTAGTGATTGATTGAAAATTTTCGACTGGATACTTAATTAATTCTGAGCTTTTCTTATTAATACATTGTGATTCAATTTAATCAGCTCTCTTTTTTTATCTTATTAAATTTTTAAACATTACAGATCTTTTAAAAATGTACAAAAAGTACGGATTTGTATTTTATTCCTTAATTTTTACTCCATACTTTGATTAATTAATCTTTTTTCTTTCTTCCAAACTTTCTTTTTTTCTAAAGCGTTTTACTTTCAAAAGCAAATTTCAAAAAGCTATTTCGTAATAATTAAATGCAGCTTTAAGGATAATTTTGTTTTATACTTAAGTTAATCTAAATGAAAAATAATTTTAAAGACATATTTACAAAAAAATAAAGTTGCATTTCACCAGTCTAACAATTTTTGGTACAATTTACTACAGCTCACCTTTATTGAAATTAATTAGAATAAAATGAAGGAACAAAGAGGCAGACAATCAAATTTATATGCATTCCTTTATTAAGGAACTTGAAAGTATATAAATCAACATATTTTTTGTAAATGTTGACATCCTTGTAATGTTATAGTTAAAATTGCCAAAAATGTCAAGAAATTTTTATGATCACTTAAATATGGGACAGGATTTTGGAATAAGATATGTGAGAAGGGTCAGGATTGTGTGCTTCCTGTATTTGTGTTAACATTTATATTACACTACTGACCAATTAACTCCAATCAAAATACTCCAACATAAAATAACTTAAATTCAAGAATCTAATTGTTTACTACATTTACAGATATAGAATAAATGTACGAAGATGTGACTAAAAATGCAAGTGCTTCGGAATTAATAACGTGTAGAAGTCTGTACCCAGAACTGAAATATCAGAGAATAATAACAGTTCTAATTTGCTTGGTCATCCGATAAACTGAGCTTATCTCACAGATACTAGGCATTAAATTCTATGCACAACTTCAACTTTATTCTAAAATTCATCGCACTAACTAGAGGCATGTCTGTCTCTCAAAAACACATGACCACATGTTCTCAAAGAGTGGTATGTCTGAAAAAAATGCTGGTCAGGACAACTGTCGAACACATCGACTCTATAATAGGAGCGAGAAACATGTTCCATAGCAGTGCTTAATGAATGACTAAAAAACAAGATATCAATCATTGGCATGGCCAAGTAATTTTAGCGCGTTTTTCACATGTTGTATTTTACAATAATGAAACTAATTAACTTTTTACTAACAGAAAGTAGTACTGTACCACTCCTCTAAATGTACTACTATTGAGTTGAAAAGAAATAATTAGACAAATCTGTTTCAACACTATAAAAAAGCAAAATTTGAGAAAATTTTGTTATAAACTAGCGAAATTCAGGAAAAATTCGGGAAAACTATGGGAAAATTTAAATATGATTCGGCTCATCTAGGGCACAAATGTGACCAAATGCCGAAAACCCGAGATCAATCGGTTGCTTATTGGCTGAGAAAAAAGTACGACAAAATATGGAACGAAGATGAAGACGAAATTTGCATCCTAATAGCGCTTTTGTTCTACTACGTGAAAAACGCGCTAAAAACACACTTACAACGATAACTGTCTAAAGTACCAGAAAATTAACGAAATCTGATCGGGATGTGTACCGAGGGTTTTCCATACCATCATACTATATGCTGACCTAGAATGACGATATAACAAATGCAAACTGCATAAAAATATTTGTTCTTATCTGTGTTTCTCCTCATATTGATTCTCAATTAGATTGACACGTAATAGAGTAAGCTTGAAAACCAAACTGTCTCAAATGAACGTTGTTCAAAAAAAGATATTTATCAAATATTACATGGAACACTTTGATTTCGCACTGATTATACAATAGCCGAAGTCACTGAGTTAAGGACTCATATTACCCCATATTATGCTGAAGTAAAATCTCACTAGTCTGTTAAAATAAATCGAATAGTTTGAATGACCAAAATGTAATAATTTGGAAACAAAAAGTATAAGGTAATACATGTATTTATAATTCGAAAAATAAATAGTTATGTAAATATCTTTAGAATCATATATCATTGAAATATTCTTTACAATGTTCATTTTCAATACTTATTTATAAAAATTCTAATAATTAATTTTTGTCAGCTACCGTATTTGTTAAAAATGTAATAAAAATCCCCAATAAAAAAAATTTGAATACTGATATTATAATAAAAAATAATTAAAATTTTAAAATGGTAATTTGATTTGTTTTTTATTCATTGTACTTTTGACTAGTCAAAATTGAACATACTCTCAAGTAAAATAAGATACTGCGTTCAAATTTTGAATTCATTAAAAATATATTGAATTAGAATATTATCAGCAATGTTTAACTTTGTCCTCCAAGAAGAGTAATCATCATTGTTCAAATAAACTTACCAATGACTAATAGTTTATTTACACTGCATTTTAATGGTTCAAAAGGAATACTGGGGTCAGATCCTTCAATCTTAAACAACGGCCAAGTAATAAGACTGACCCCACTATCCAAAATCTCAGACAGGGTCAACTTGAAAATTCAGCCATGAAGAAAATAATATACATTAGTCCATTCACTGGGCATGTCTTCAGTAGAATCTTGATCTAAACCACCACAGCAAAATAGCAATGATCACCAGATCGCAACCGTGATCATTTGGCTGCTAAGTTCTTAAACTAAAAAAAATGTTTAAATATGTACGAATTCTATTGAAAAAAACTACGAGAACAGAATCCAAAAGTATTAACATGACAGTAGATATCCTTGGAATGCCAAAACTATATCTGTATGTAAAAATTAAGAATTCAGATGTCGAAATGTATTTGTAAATATAACTCACTAATCATAATTATCCTGAACAATACAGCAAAAAATAAGTTAAAAAAAGTATTTTTATACACATCGCAATTAGGAGTTCATAATCGAATAATATCACGGTAATTATTAATAATAATAATAATTAAATAATAATAATCGTATATTAATAACATCACTTATTACTTAATTAATAATGCCTTATTATTGCTAAACAGTCTCTTTAATAACATCTTAGTAAAAACTTCCTTTTTATGAAATATTATATTTTTATATAAATTAATAATAGTATAATAATTTAAGTAGAGTTTTCTCTAAGACAATACTTATGATAAGTTAATTATACCAATAATCAAAAAATTTCCTTTTTAACAAAAGAAAATGCCTCTTATGTGCCCATGCATATTATAATATCCTTTTAACAAGTTTTCATATTTTTCCCGTTGTTAATAATACTAATTGTTAATAAGTAAATTTAATTTTCTCAACAAAAATAAATATGTGTGTGTGTGTGTGTGTGTGTGTGTGTGTGTGCGCGCGCGTGTGTGTGTGTGTGTGTGTGTGTGAGCGTGTGTGTGTGTGTGTGTGTGTGTGTGTGTGTGCGTGTGTGTGTGTGTGTGTGTGTGTGTGTGTGTGTGTGTGTGTGTGTGTGTTGTGTGTGTGTGTGTGTGTGTGTGTGTGTGTGTGTGTGTGTGTGTGTGTGTGTGTGTGTGTGTGTGTGTGTGTGTGTGTGTGTGTGTGTGTGTGTGTGTGTGTGTGACAGTTTAACATTTAGTTATTATGATCACTTGGAGTGCTGAGACTTAATAAAATAAAGTTTAAAATTATCGATGAAATAGAACAGAAAAATAAAATCTAAATTGTAATTAATTTTTTTCCCTGTCTTATCCTTAATGTTTGTTTATATCCCTGCAACATTATTATCTCATACGGGAGACAATAACTGCATATAGTTATTCTGTCCATAAAATATTTTTAGATACATCGAAGAAGATATTTTTATATCTAAATAATGATAAGGTATAGTAATAATTTTTTTACAAAACATCCCCATTTCTTAGGCAGGTACTTCTTATAAATTTGTCTAAACTAATGTATTAACTTTTCTTAAAACAAACTTCTTCATTCTCATAAATTCAATCATCAATCATTCTAAGTATTGTTTTCATACTTCTTCACCTAAGTAAATTTGATAAATTTGACAACATTTTATATGAGTAAACAATAATAATAGATATTGTAGAGCAGAAGAAAGAATATCACGTTTTTCGAAGACTCTAAGAACTAGATAAAAATTCGAAAAAGGCAGAAAACCAGACTTTGCATTTTCTTGATTCTTTTAATATTAGAAACTGCTGAAAATTGAGAGCATCGTATATTTATGCATGGAAAGCTTTAGAGCCTAACAAATGAGATGTACTCGCGAATTACCCTTTCGTATTTGGCGCAGGTTGAATGCCTACCAATTTGTCAAATTACTTCTTGGTTGTTTGAATTTGTCTCTGCAAGGTAATTTGTCACATGTGGTGCATGGAAGGAACAAGAATCTAATTTATTTAGTTGTTACTTGACAGTTTAAGAGAGTGACACGGGCAGTCCATAATTCTCTCGCTAGGAAAGTCTTACCCCTTTTCCTGCTGTGCACTACCGGTAAAGATTTTTCGCCATATCACTTTAATGAAAACACGGACCTCCCGGAGATCCAAATCCATTTATATATAAAAATTCTCCAAATGAAAAGTTTAAAATATAAATAAATGTTTTATTAGTATTCTTTTCTGTAACAGCATTTTTCATCTAGACTTAACTTTCCGTCACAATATCAAGCGGGTATTTGACATTTGTGTTGAAATATTTGATGAATAAAATTTTGCTAAGTGAAGTAAGTCCAAAATGTATTAAATTATCTTAAAAGCTTGAGATGGAGATCTGGTTGTTTTTTTTTCAAAAAATTCATCCTTTACATTTTTTATTGAATTTATTGAGCGGTAAAAAGTGAGAGGTATAAATGTGATTAAAAACAGGGTAGAAGAAATTTCTTTCTTTTTCCTCATTTTGCTGATTGAAAAGCACAATATGTAAATGCATGTAAAAAAAATCAGAAACCATCATATTATTTAACTGCATTTCAAAGTAATACACTGATTGATATTTAATCCATGGCATAATATGTGTTTTATTATTTTTAATCAATTATCGTTGTTTATTTGTCTTAAACAAAAAAACAAAACATTCCCATTTAAAGAAACTTTAAAATAAATTTTAGAAGTGCAATGGTATATGATATATATATATATGGATGTATATAAGCTGGTAGATAAGATATATGAAGATAGAGTGATTTATAGGTGTATAAATTGATAGAAAATTTGCTTTTTGACTTATAAATAAAGTGCTTATGTGATATTTTTTATTTTGTGGACCAATTTAATAATTCCAATGATTGTTATACTTTCTTCTATCAAAGAAATATCTAGTTATTGAATCAATAAGCTATATGTATTTTGTTTTCTCTGTCCGTATTGTTATAGTTTTTTAAAAATTTCTTTCCATTTGTAAGAAAAATGTATTTGAAAGGAAGGAAATAAAAAAATTTTGACGAATTTTTAACTGCCGTTTTTAATACTGAATTTTTGTTTGATTTACTTTTTATTCAACGAGAGAGGTCTTGTTCTTAAGCTAACTGCTCAAAAATGATATTAAAAAGTGACCACTTGGGAAATCAGATAGTACTCTTCACACCCCTATTAGAAAATCAATTGTAGAAAAAAGAAGGAAGTTTTGATGCTAAAAGAAAAATACTAAAGCTTTTTTTTCATTATTTTTGAACCTTTAGTTCATATGCACAGTTGAGACTTATTCTTTTCAAATTGAAAATTATTTCCTTTGAAATTCTAATATTTTATTTTAATTCTTAACTCAATCTATTGACAATAATTTAAGCAGAAATATCTTTTTTAACAGAGATTTTTTTTGTTCTCTAAAAGGTCTACAATATCCACGTTTTCTACAAATGCCATTATTTGGTGAGGAATCGAGTAAAAATAATGTTTCTTAAATTAATGTTTGAAAGCAAAAAAGGAGGATTAGTTTATGTAATTAACTATAGAGAAAAAAAATTACTTTCCTATAAACAAAAAAAAAACTTTATAATTCCTTTTTCGTACAAGAACAAATTTTAAAGCAGTTTCTGGGCTTTTGAGAATCGATTCTTCAATTTATATAAATTATATGAAATTGTGCATTATAATAAATAACTCAGTTTCTCTTAATTATTAGCAGAAATTATCATCTGAATGCTATCTTTTCCCCTTGATTTAAAAAGCAAATTTTTTATATATGTTCTAATATTCTTAATAATAAGAATATAAATATATTATTTCTGTATGAACATTATTTTAATAGTATTAAAAGTTTATAATACTTTTTAGCATATAGCAAATGTGCAGGTCAAACTAAAAATTAGCAATTAATTATGAAGCAAAAATTTCAAGAAACTGAGATCCTATATTTTATTTTATGAACGCTGAGAGGAGAACAAATTTATTTAATTGTAAATTGCAAATAATTTTAATAATTATTGTTCTTTGCTTTATAAACATAGAAAAGTAATTGTTTAGGCGATTTAATTTTTCATTCGTACTTTTATAGATCATTCAAGCAAGTCATATTAGAATTTAAATGCAAAAAACCGCATGTGAACACTTTACTAAAATATAGGAACATTTAAGTCGTTTAAATTCTTGGCAATACGTTGCCCTTTTTCACAATAGTTTACTATATAATTATTAAAGTTCTAATGCCGTGGTTTGTTACAGTTGGATTTATATAAAATTTGTTTTTATATATACAAGTATATATAGAGAAGTATATGTATAGAATATATTTAAACTTTCTGCAATTGATTTTTCTAAAAATTTACTACCTACAATATTTATATTCTTAATATACTTTATTTTTTTTCATTTGTTTTCGACATTATAATACATAGCTTTTTCATCAGTTTATTTAATATTTTTTCCCAAAACAGCATTTTTATTTAAGATATTTTTAGCTCAAACATAGATCCATAAAATTAATCTAGCATCCTATTATAATAAATAGATTTCTTTTCTTTTCTTTTTATTTCTTTCACACTTATTCTTACTTACTCTTATTAAATTTTACAATGAAAGAGAAGTGTATGAAAATTTTCTTTCAAAGATAACGTGCTCTGATAAAATATAATCACATTATTCTATCAATAAACCTAATCTCAGACAGGAAGATGGTAATATCAACATTCAATATTAATTTCACGTCATTTTGTTTCTAAAAATAAAACGCAGTGCACTGTTATTTCAAAATTATATTTTTCTCTTTTTATATTAAAGTGAACCCATAATTATTTGTGTATCATTTTGCTTGTCTTTTTTTTATTATTGTTTAAATAAAGTTCATTATTCCCCATTATTAAACTGTTTTTTTTTCATAGTTGATTTAAAATTTCTGTCTTCTTTTTTTAACACCCTTTTATAAGCTTTAATTGTATGTAACGGAATCTTTGAACTCAATTTTTTACCCACTTTAAAAGGTCAGAATAATTCGAAATTTCACTCACATGTCCAGGACCGATGACAATACAATAATTTAATAATTTTGTTCCATTGTCCGTATCAGGATCATCAGGATTAACGATTTCCCATTTTCAGATCCAATTTCGCACCTGGCGACACATTTCAGATCCCATTTCCATATTTGGCTACTAAAAGATCAATTTACAACTTTGTTCGATTAACTATAAAAGGGTGTTTTTTAGTTTTTGTGAACTATAATTTTTTTCAATAACTGTATCTAATTTTTTTCCAACTTTTTTTGGAATTTGCTTTACAAAACACATTTAGGCGTGTATATAATCATTTTATAAAATTTAAAATATATAGAGACTGATGACTAAATGTACATCTTCTTTCATTGGCGTTATAATTCTCATGTATAACTTTATCTGTAATATCCAATAACTTCTCGTGTTACTTCTAAGAGCATCATTATGTAATTAAAAGTCTATCACTCGATGGATATCTCAATAAAGAAATTGAATATTACTTGCATTCAGCTATTTCTTCTAAACTTTTCTTGCTATATTCTTAAAGGAAACTTTTTATAATGCTTACTTTTAATATGATTATAAATAAACTTCATCAAAGAATAGCAAAATGGCTCCTTAAGTTAAATTATATTTTAAAACTTTAAGGGAACTCAAAGGAAACTTCATAAAACTATTGATATTATGTTCTATTGAAATAGTTTACTCCTTAAATTGTTCAATTTTTTTTTATCTCAAAATCGCTCAGTTGCAGAAAAATATTTTTGAGCTTTGTAAGTATATGCGATAAAAATCAGAATAATTGCTGTTAAAATGATTAATTTCTTGCAATGAACTAATTCACAAAATATTTGATAAAGTTAATTTCAAGAATAATAAAATGGCAGTTATTAAGTTTAAGCTCCTGAAAAAAAATTATCTCCTTCCACTTGCAAAGAATCATTTAGCAGTTTTACTATAAATATGTTAGGAGAGTAATCTTTTGTAGTAAATTTTTCAGGCAAGTAAAACATCCAAAAAGTTTGGTGAAACCCAATATCAATACATATATTTGATGTTTAATAATATATGTTGCATATCTTTGTTTTCATATTGTTCAACAAACACTTATAATCCTCCATACAATAATTAATATATGTATTTCTTATAAATAAATATATTAAATACAATTTTTGAGAATCATTATCATATAGTCGTTTGTAAATGTAATGACAATTTTTAAATTTTAAACTTAATAAATAAATAATTTTGTTAACAAGATTTCTATTTATTTAAATAAATTGTTACAAATTTATTCAATTTTATATGAATTTATATAACTTGATTGATGGTTTATTAGCGTCGCAGTTGGAAGCTACATGAAATGTGATTAGTAAAATGCCTAAGAGAACCGATGAAACTCTAAAAGATTTATACTTACAAACTTAACCACCTGAAAATAACCATCCATACATTCAGTTTTTATTGAACAAGAGGAACGAAAGAAGTTTACTGGCCAGTTTTAACAAAACTTGTTTTAAAAAATTATTTATTTTCTGAATATTTATTAAATAGTTCGCATGGTACAAAGGTATATAAACGATGCAAATGAAATATCAGTAAAGAAAAATACGAGTTAAAAGGAAAAAATTACGTTCTCTAATTTGTTATTTGCAATAAATGTATGTAGTTGATACAAATACAAATACAAATATAACAAAAAGCGAATAAAATTTGTCAAAAATTATGATACGAAAGATTAATATGTTAAAAAGATGTCATTACTGCTCGTAAATACATGTTTCTTTCTATTTTAAATAAATAAATCACTATTCCCTGAAAAGGATATGGTTCACGTTTCGGATTTAGAGCTATTAAGTACGTATTACATACCAGGGAACATACAAATTACATACTTGGAATTAACATACCAGGGAACTAGAGTAATATAATGATCTGTAAAGAGAGAGAAGAAATGAAAAAATAATATTTAAAGTAAAAACTAAAAAAGAAGATACAATAAGTTCAGAATTATATCTTTTGTTACTTACAGAATTAAATTCAAGGCAAAAAGAAAAGTAATAAGTACACTAAGATAAAAAAAATATAAATAAATAAAGTCGTACACAGAGAGCCAGTACTTAAAACAAAGGGAAGCGCAAAAAAAACTCTACTGATTTTTGTCGGAGATAGCTTTTGCTAATTTAAAACAAGAAATTAATTTAACATAAATATTTGAATTCTTAACTAAAGCGCTACGCCATAATTTACAAAAAGTATCGGTGGGCTTATTAAGGTGATAACTTTTTACTAAAGTGCAATGAAATACATAGTGATCTATGTCCCTAACAGATCCACAAAGACAATGGGGGTTAGTTTTTAATTTAATTCTATGTAAATAGTATGAGAATGATTAATTAAAAATTTCACAAAGTGCCAAGGATAAGGGTAAATTTTAATATTAAGGATCAGTAAGTAGACACCAAATGACGACCCAAAGATAGGAATTAGAATTAATTCCAAAAAAAACTCTAATCTTCATGAAGTTATTTT